>RPOG01002919.1:0-56039 GCA_008086565.1 Thalassoma bifasciatum
TTTAAAATTCTTTTTATTTGCAAAGAATGTTTTATTTAAAAAGGTTCAAGCATAAAATAATGCCACTGTATTTTTAATTTCCATTTACAATAACTGACATTCAATTTTTAGAGTTTAATTACTGTGGATACTTGTTAGGACGGTTGCACCACCTGACATTTTGGGGGTTTGAGGAACCAAAACACAAAAAAACATGTTAAATTTTAACAGTTTAAAGATGTGATGAAATACTCAATTCATGATGGAAGGAATTATTGCACTCAGACACAAAAAAAAGGACGTCATGTTATTGACCCCAGTAAAGATGGCAGCCTCCACAGCTGCAGATCAGCTGAAGCGGGAGGAAATGGACTCTGCTCGCCGTATGTTATTGTTTGTAAGGGGATTTGCCGTTGCAGAGCTTCGTCAGTACAAAAGAAAGCGAGAGCAATGGAAAGAAGAACATGATGTGTCCATGTGCGTCTCCCTGGGGCTTCTGGGTCGTCCTGGGATGAAGAGTTTGCGTTTGAAAAGCTTGGCCCAGTGTGTTCGGCCTTGGATCACAATCATGGCTCAGTTTCAGCGCAGAGCCTCCTTTACGGTACAATATACTCGTCTGAGAGCCACAGACAGTGTGTCAAACTTCTCCTCGCCGTTACCCTGGGTGGTCCATCACTTCCAGGCAGAGACGTCTCTGAAATCAGGCCTGGAGCTGAATTCTTCCACAATAATGAAAGAATGTGAAACGCCAGTGGTGCCGTTTGATGGGTCATGTTTTCGTACATGTCTCCGCAGCGGTGCGAGACGATAACCCTAACCATCCTGCTGATTTATCACCAGCCCTGTAACACATGCTGTATTATCATACCGTCTCACTGCACGCAGGAAGTGATAGATTTTCTTTTCTTATCCCCAGTTTTTTTTGCATGAATCAAACTCGTTTTGTGCACAAACATCAGGGAAGTAATTCTCTGGTGTTTTTCTGAATCCTCGTTTGTTTGGAGGATTAGTGTCTGTGTGTGGGCATTTGGTGAAGGAAGTGATAAAGAGAAAGAAAGAGAGGGATGACAGGGCGCCCTGAGGCCATGTTAATAAGGACTCTCTTTCCTTCTTTCCCTCCCTTTTCTGTCCTGCTCTTTCCGTTTCTTCGCGCTCCTCCCTCCTCTCCCCTGACGATAGCAGAAGCAGCCAGATCATTGCTTCATTCTCTGGCGTTTTCTCTCTCTCTCAACCGCCCCTCCCCGGCTTCGCTCCATCCTCTTGCTCTCTCCAGCTCCTTCCTTTTATGCCCCCCCCCCCNTTTTTTGTGTGCGAGCGCTAATCTCCGCTGTTGAAAGGTGAATCAAATGTCACACATCGCTCCCTCGTAACGTTTTATTTCTCCTCTGTTTCTTCCAGTTCTGGCATAAAGGATGCTTCAGCTGCGAGGTCTGCAAAATGACTCTAAGCATGAAGAACTACAAAGGCTTCGAGAAGAGACCATACTGCAATGCGTAAGTTGTCCTTAAAGTTTCGTAAAAACGTCCCGTGTTTTTACTTTTCTATATAAATAACTGGTTCGGCCTGCTTCCCAGGGACACTGACAGCGGCGTTTAATCTGTCCTCAGACGGAAATACGACTCTCTAAAAGTGTGTATTCATCTCGCAACCCTAACCAAGGCCCCTGTCTGCCTCCTCTGCTGTTTATCAGTGACTATTCCAGCTCCCCTCTCAGAAAAAAAGGCCTAAATGTGGTGTGGGAAAGTGCCTCCCTCCCTCCTCCTGGTTTGGGAAGGGGTGGGGGGTGGGGGTGTCAACAAAGGAAATTCCTAAAGTTCCTCTACAGTGACACAGGCGGACACACTGAAACTAGCGTGTTCGCTCACGCTTCGGAGCAAACTCACTCAGTTAAAGCTCAACAGGAATCTGTGGAATCCCCCTCGTCCATTACTCGTAATGATTTTCTCCCCCTCTTCTCTCTCTCTATGTGTGTGTGTGTGTGTGTGTCCTGAGAGGGAATGCAGGGAGAAGGCGAAGCAACAAGTGCCTGTTTTTTTTTTTTTTTGCATACACTGAGGTTTCACTGCCAAAAAAACAAATCAAGACGTCAAACATTTTCATTCTTAATCCAGGGAAAACTCTATAATGGAGTCGTCGTCGTCTAGGATGTTGATACCAGAGAAGTTTAAACATTTACTCCAAAACAACCTTTGTTTATGAAAATAGTGTGGAAAAAAAATGGAGTGACAGCTGGCAGATAGGCAAATTATTCCTAATCTAGACATGATAACCAAATTAGTGGCTCAGCTGCTGTGGCACACCTTTCTCACAGGTGTGTCAATGTTGCATTATGTTCGTGTGAGTCTGAAAAATCATACATAAAACAGTCTAAAGATCACTTTTGATCACAAAATCCCCATATTAAACGTTTATTTCAACCCTTAAATGAATAAAATGACACCAGTATAATGATTCAAGCAGACCTTTCAGTCAGATTTCTAACATTTGCAGCCGAAAAAGGAAAAAATCCAAATCAAGTTAAGCTCAACAAACCTTTCATTCCAATCTTTATATAGTAACATATTTTTAGTTCCAGTAAAGTATTTCATACAGATTTATTAATCAGGCTGAATGAATAGTATGACTGTCTCATCAGCTACTTTTGTATATTGTTGGTCATATTACAAGGACTCTGTTAGTGACTTCTGCCTCTGAGCCTGGGCTCTCGCTGTAGTTTCGTGGTGTAATGTTAGTTTTACAGTGTGCTCTTATTTTGAAGGACACACAGCATCAAAACAGGAAGTTAGTTCGTCAAAAAGCTCCATGAACCGTCTGTGGGAATTTGTAGCGTACAACACGACAGCATGAGGATTCTCCTCCTCCCTCTGTTTACTTTGCAGCTCAGAGTTTTAGTTTTGGTCTGTTATTAGACGTTTGTGTACATTTGTGGTGACGCTGCAAAACTTTATTCGTTTTCTGGAAACATCTCAGCTTGCAGTACTTTGGTATTCAGCTGTAAATAACGTTAAATGAGGCTCATACGGAATAGAAACTGAATCTTGAGTACACTTAGCGTTTGTTTCTCGTATTTGTCGTGGAGAGCTGGTAGAGAATCACACATATTTGATATATCCCCCAGCTCTACCACTGCATTGTTGCTTTAAAATTTGCCCTATTTAATGACCTCTGGGCCTGTGATTTTTGACGTTTTATTTGTACTTGAGGGGCCTTTTACCGGGGACAGTAGTTTAAGGGTAAAATGCAAAGGTATTGTTGCATTTGGGCATCTTGTCTTCGTGTAAACGGCGTGTTTAGCTGTGGAATTTTACTGAAACGCTGCAGCTACCGTTCCTTTATAATATGTGTATTATTCGTCTGATATATATTCAATTATGAATCAAAAAGAAAACATTGAAAAATGGTTTGTTTAACTTTTTGGAATGAAAACAAGAAAATACATTTAAAAAAATTTTTTTTTTTTTAATCTCCCACTTGTTAGTAAAGGCCTGACATACATAATACAGTGTTTTCAGCCCCTCAGCGTTTCCATGTTGATTGTTTTCACTGGGTTTTTTTAAGTTTTCAGCTCAAGGGTTGTTGTGTAAATGGAGCCAAACTGACATCTTCCTGACGAGACGAAAAAAAAGGCCTGACATTCAGCCTTTCCCAAACTGCAGGGGGCGGTGTATTGCAAATACACATCTATCAAAGCATTTACTTAAAGTAGAAGAAGTCTTTGTTAACACAGTTTACAACCATAGACTGTATAATGAGTGGACGTAACGACGTTCGGCTCAAACTGAAGCCTCCAGCAGATGCCCCGCCCCCTGGTGTCTGGCTGCAGTATAGGTCATAAGCCCCGCCCCCTGGTGTCTGGCTACAGTATCGGTCATAAGCCCCGCCTCCCCATGTATTCCAGATATGAGCCGGGAAAACTTTAAAAAATTACGATTCCTCGTAGAAACGTTTCTCTCATCTTTACGCTAAGGTAGTATGACGATGTCATCTGGCTGCATGGTGTTCAGGTGTTTATTTTTTTAAAAAAGTTAGTTTCTCATTAGTTATTGGACGTTAAAAACCACGATATAAGTTTCGTTTTACGATAGTTGACAGCTGCCGTTCATGAGTAGTTTTTACCGGGGATGTAAGAAACTTCAGGAAAGAGCGTTTTCCTCTGATTTGGAAGACTTCTTCTTCTTTATTTATAAAAATAAAGAGAAAAAATGAACCGAGGTGGCCTTTAAGAGATGACGCGTCTGAGACCGACGTGTTACCGCCGATCTCTTTGCCCCAAAAAACCGAAGTTTTTGCATCTTGCCACTGTCCGCCTTCGTGCGACAGGTATCTATATACAGTCATTGGTTTGACAACAAGAAAAAGTCATCACAAAGTTATCTCTGCGGTTTCTGTGCAATGAATCAAATAAACGTCTGTATTTTCACACTTTAGACACTCAAAGCTACAGTTCGGCCGCCATGTTGTCCGCTCGTCTCCGCACAGCAGTTAGAAATTTTCAGAGTTGCGCTACGTGGAAATTTTCTGCGTGAGAGGGACGCTAAAATGACATCATTCTTCCGCGTTTGGCGGCATAAACCAGGCTTTACTCTCCTCACTGTAAAGTCAGGACAACACCTTCATGATTCATTTAAGTACAAGGTTTGGTGACCACAGCAAATCCTCAGCAGAGCTTCTCTGGGTGGAGGTTTAATTAGCCATAACTCTTCCAAACACGCGTCTGCTGCTTTAATCATAGAAATCTGTTTTGACCAGCAAACATCTTCCCTTTCTAAATCTAGTATCCAAATGTGACCTTTTCCCCTTTTGAGTTTTTCTCGTCTCTGTCAAGTCTTTAACCACCTGCAGCAGGTGTCGTCCTACTTTCAGGATAAAGTGTCTTCCCCGTCCCCGTCTTCTCTCTCTCTCTCTCAGCAGCAGCTCAGCTCTTAAGAGTCTGTTTATTGTGTCTCTTCCCGTTTGTTTAAAACAGGCCTGGATCGAGTAAACATCATCAGCGGAGGAGTCTCCTGCGACAGAGAGAGAGAGGAATGCAGGCTGCGTAGCGACGCAAAATACGCGTAATAAGGCACCCTATTGACGAAATAGTAATGAGGAGATATGAACGGAATTTCATTAACTATACGCGGAACAAACAAAAGAGAAGGGAGGAGGGACTCTTAGAGTAGGGACTAATCTGCGGCCTCAGTGTCCCCCCTAACACCCTCTAAATCCTCCCGTCTATTCATCTGTCTTTTTTGAAAATTTCCCCTGGAGACTCCCGGAGAATCGGTGGGACTTTGCCACAATGACAAATGTCCACCTTAATTGAGTTTGTAGTCACGCCACAACACTTTTCGAACAGTTCCCTAAAGAACTAAATCACAAAAGTAAATATAAAGACCCTCCGAGAAAAGGTAAGTCGGAATAGAATTTAGTAACTAACAACAATTAAGTGTCACTTATTGTTCAGTCTAATTCTGAGCGTGTCTACGACGACGACGAAATCAAACAATCTTTTGCTGCTTTCAGGGTCACTCTGGGAATGGAGAAGAAGAAAGGAGTCTGTAGACTATCAAATGATGTATAAACTTAATCGTTTTCTGCCAAACACTTTGCAGACTTAGATAAATTTCTTAAAGTTAGTTTGAAAGAAATGTAGGCCTGAAAAAAGTATCATGATTTAAGTGTTTCATATCAGTCGATATCTGTAATTATTGATAACTAAAGACTGAGTTTAGATGATTTTTAAGACAGTACGGTTACAGTTTTTTTTAGCGCTAATTAAAGGATCAGAGCCTTAAGAGTCATTTTTACATTTTATTTTCTAAGATATTTCTAGAAGAACAACAACTGATAAATGTAGCTTAGAATTTATATTTTTGCCAGTTAAAGACGATTCCACTCTATTTTGATGACAATGATTTACTATTTTTTCTCAGCATTTGTTCAAAAGAACTTTTTTTTTTTTTTTGACTTGTCACAAGCAGTTTACACCTCATTTTTGTCTTAAAAAAACTTGAAATAAGACATTTTTATGACCTGGTCTGGTGAATGTGGCTCGAATTAAGAACAATAAGACAATTTTTACTACAAATAAATGAAAAATATATAAACTAGCGATGTCTCACCCAGCTTTAATGATGTATCAAATAGCAAAATGTCTCATTCTTTCAGGTTTTACATGACCACACATGACATAATTTATTAGATAAACACTATTAATGGTGTGTTATTGGGATATATGAGTGCACAAGAATGTACACTCCAATTTTTGCCCATTTTTATCCATTTTAATCACTTTTTACTCAATTTTGCTACTTTCACCCCAAATTTTTCACCATATTTCCAATATTTCCTTCAATTTTTGCCCATTTTTATTGACCTATACCTGTTAAAGTCTCTTTTTGGACCATTTTTTACTACTGTCCAAATATTTTTCAGCAATTTTCTCAACTTTTTGCCCATTTTCACCCATTTTGTGGCTTGTCTTAGGCACCATAACCTTTTATTGATTGTCACTTCTTGTTTTTTTTTTGCCACTTTTACTGTAAGAATCGTACCTGATACATTTGAGGTTAAAGAAATATTGCACTGTCTGGGATTTGAATATTACAGCAGGTCATACTGTGATTTAATCCTATTTGTGATTAATTGCGCGGGTATTAAACACCACTGAAGTTAGAGAAACTGATGTAAACAGTAAAAACTTTGCTTTTTGAAGCTTCACACTGAGAAACAAAACTATCACAGTTGAATCATGCACAGCGCATATAAGTCAGGGAATAAGTTCACCGCAAAAACTGAAATCTAAGCAAGTCATTATGTCTTATTTTTAGTAAAATTTGTCTTACTATTCTTGATTTGGGCCACATTTACTAGACAAGGTCATAAAAATGTCTCATTTCAAGTTTTTTAAAGACAAAAATGAGGCATCAATTGCTTGTAACCAATGACTGTATATAGAATGGACAGCGTGCTTCCGCCTGTCACCGTTCTACGTTTTTGAAGCCAAAAACCCCGTTTCTCTAGCCGCCATTGTGCAGCCAGAGTCTGCGCAGTAGAGAATTTCTGGTGGAGCCAAGTAAAAATGAGAAATAAAAATATTTATTTCTTCTTCTTCAGAAGGTTTAGTCTCCTTTTGGCTCTTTCCTGAAGTTTCTTATATCCCCGGTAAAAACTACTCACGAACGGCAGCTGTCAACTATCGTAAAACGAAACTTATATCGCGGTTTTTAACGTCCAATAACTTATGAGAAACTAACTTCTCAGAAAAAACAACACCTGAACACCATGCAGCCAGATGACATCATCATACTACCTTAGCGTAAAGATGAGAGAAACGTTTCTACCAGGTATCGTAATTTTTTAAAGTTTTCCCGGCTCATATCTGGAATACATGGGGAGGCGGGGCTTATGACCTATACTGCAGCCAGACACCAGGGGGCGGGGCNTGTGTGTGTGTGTGTGTTTTGGAGAGCTGGGAAAGCTTTTTCCACACCTGCTATGGCTCACATCCAAAACTTTGCAACCTTGAGGCTCTCGTCCCCCCACACAGCCGCTGCCTGCACTTCCTGTGTCTCAGACTACCTTGGCTCCCACTGACAGAGCTTTGTGTGTAATACTGACATGCTTTTTGTCTACAGGGGCTCCTAACTCAACCTCAGGACCACCTTGAATAACAAATGCCCCCACTGTGGGCCCACAGACTGCACACTGCTTGAGTTATGCTGTTTTTTCTCTGAGAGTTTTGGCTTGAGCAGCACACTGGGAGTTTGAGTAAAAGCTGGCGTCTGCCTGCGTGTGTTTACTGTGTACTGACTTACTTTGCGGCTTTGTGTGTTTGTTTTGCAGACACTACCCCAAGACAAGCTTTACCATTGTGGCTGACACTCCAGAGAACCTCCGCCTCAAACAGCAGAGCAAAATGCAGAGCCAGGTAACTCTTTCTGCCTGTTCCAGCCACTTAAAGGCTTCCCCCACTTATGAAACACACACACAAACACACTCATGTTGTGTATTTTGGCACCAATCTGCCAAAGAGGTCATGAAAAGATAAGCTTAATTAGAAAAGCCTGACTTGAGTGAACCCTGAAAAATTTGATTTGGGAGTCAGCGTTTCAGAAAGCCGACTCTCAGATAACACATCCGCTCTAATTCAGGGTTTGAATATTCACGATAAGTGCCAGCTCACTGCCAGACAGACCTGAGAAACCAAGCATGAAATGACAACCTAATGAAAAAGTTGCAGATAGGAATGGTCACTTAATAATTAGATGGATAAGCTATAAGCAACCCGAGCAATCACAGTGAAGACGCTTTTGTTTTTGAGATTTTAAGCTTCATTTAGAATCACTCCAAGCTTTGTAACTCTGCAAGGAAAAAGGCTTTATGATGCCAGATTATTTCTCCAAGGATGCAGTTTTGAATGATCAAGTAAGAGCTGGCTTCAATCTGTTTTTGCAACACGTAGTTTCCTTTCACTGTTTGAATTAAAGGAGGCTTTTTGCATGAGAAAGCCTTGCAGCGTAAACGATCCCATTCAGCTTTTTCTTAAAACAGACTCCCTGAGCAGAGCAGATGTAGGTCCGACAAAATGGGCAATCTAACGTCTTTTGCGTTTTCTCAAAGCTAACCACACATATTATCTACAGTCTTTTGTTATGAGACAGTTTCGAGTTGCTGTTTTTTTAACCACAGATGCAGTGAGTAAAGTTCTGTCCATTTCAGAATCATTATATTTCTTGTCAGTGTCAATCAGACGAACGAGTTTTGGTATTTATCTGAATCCTGTGGCATTTCAGTGTAAGTTACAGTCAGAACTTTGAGGCTTTTATTGTGGTAGGGAGCTTCGACGTGTCCTGCCTGTCACGGCTAGACTTTTATTTTGAGCTCTGGTCAGCAATTTATTTACCAGACCAAAGACAAAAGTATCAGAAGAATGACAATTTGTTACATGGGTCAATGACAAAAAGACGGTCTAAAAGCGTATTTTTTAAAAGTTCTTTGAGAATGGATAAAAAACATATTTCTGAGAGAAGAATTATGTTTTCTAACAGATTTCAGTAGTTGACCAACATTTCAAAGTTTTTAGGTTCATAATTTTTTTGTATTTTTAATTTGAGCACCCAAAAATGTCAGGTGGCGCAACCAAATATATGAAAATATATTTATATGTTCCTGTTATTTTTTCTGTGTGAAATTATTGGCAAGTATCTCTCAAGTGTCTGTAGTGACTCATACATTTTCATTTTGTGTGTTTCATTTCTTTTATTTGTGAATAAGATAAATAATTTGATGTTAAAATAACATTTCACATTATTACATTGGTTGTACCACCTGACATGGAAATTGTTCCAGTCACCAATGAAGTGAAAAAACCTTTTTTATCAGTATTTCAGAGAAATCTACAAACTTTTCCACTTGGTCACAAATGTCATTTGGGCTCCTCTGGCTGATGCAGTTTCCTGTTTCCTGTTTTATTCTCTTCACTTTAAAATAAAAGTCTAATGTTACGGTTGCACCACCCTGACATTTGACAAGGTGAAAATTACGGGACAAAAGTTTTCTAAATTTCTCAACAGCTTTAAAATTCTTTTTATTCGCTAAGAATGTTTTATTTAAAAAGGTTCAAGCATAAAATAATGCCACTGTATTTTTAATTTCCATTTACAATAACTGACATTCAATTTTTAGAGTTTAATGACTGTGGATACTTGTCAGGACGGTTGCACCACCTGACATTTTGGGGGTTTGAGGAACCAAAACACAAAAAAACATGTTATATTTTAATAGTTTAAAGATGTGTTCAAATAACACAGGTTTCATAGAATAAAGAAATANATTTTTTTGTATTTTTAATTTGAGCACCCAAAAATGTCAGGTGGCGCAACCAAATATATGAAAATATATTTATATGTTCCTGTTATTTTTTCTGTGTGAAATTATTGGCAAGTATCTCTCAAGTGTCTGTAGTGACTCATACATTTTCATTTTGTGTGTTTCATTTCTTTTATTTGTGAATAAGATAAATAATTTGATGTTAAAATAACATTTCACATTATTACATTGGTTGTACCACCTGACATGGAAATTGTTCCAGTCACCAATGAAGTGAAAAAACCTTTTTTATCAGTATTTCAGAGAAATCTACAAACTTTTCCACTTGGTCACAAATGTCATTTGGGCTCCTCTGGCTGATGCAGTTTCCTGTTTCCTGTTTTATTCTCTTCACTTTAAAATAAAAGTCTAATGTTACGGTTGCACCACCCTGACATTTGACAAGGTGAAAATTACGGGACAAAAGTTTTTTAAATTTCTCAACAGCTTTAAAATTCTTTTTATTTGCAGAATAAGAATGTTTTATTTAAAAAGGTTCAAGCATAAAATAATGCCACTGTATTTTTAATTTCCATTTACAATAACTGACATTCAATTTTTAGAGTTTAATTACTGTGGATACTTGTCAGGACGGTTGCACCACCTGACATTTTGGGGGTTTGAGGAACCAAAACACAAAAAAACATGTTATATTTTAAGTTTAAAGATGTGTTCAAATAACAGGTTTCATAGAATAAAGAAATACATGTGATGAAATACTCAATTCATGATGGAAGGAAATATTGCACTCGGACACAAAAAAAGAGACGTCACGTCATTGACCCATATATATACTACTATAGTAATATAGTCCAAAAACAATGTATTATGTATTGAGTTTACTTAAAAAATAGCATTCTGTAAGAAAACAAGAAGTTTTTTTAGTTTTCTCAAAAAAGTGGATTTTTCAGAGAGGAGGTTTTGCACTTCGGCCATCGATATGCTTATCTATAAAGGCATGAAATTCAAGTCACTGTAGGTCTAATTTGTTAAAAAGAGGCAAGAACACATTTGTCAGCCTCAATCTTAAGCTTCAAAATAATGAAAAGGTGTCAGTTTTATTCCCAAAATTAAAAACACAGCTGTTGTTTCATATGCTGACAACTTTCCGTCAAATTCTTTTTTTTGTCTTAAATGTCTGTAAATGTGAATACTGAAAAAAACCAAAGACCCAAATACATTCAAGGATAAAAAAAACTCATCAGACCAGAATATCCATCTGAACTGGGTCATGTGCTCCTGCTGTAATAAAGATGGCTCTGATAGAGAGAGAGAGAGAGAGATTTATGTCATCATCAGAGCTTCATCAGTGTTTCCCCTCTTTGGCTCCTTGTGTTTGAAGAAAGATCAACAAATCAATGATAAACTGGTGATTAAATATAACAACACAAAGGAGCAGAATGTGAAACCTGGAGCTCGGTTTTCCAAGAAGTGTAGCTCGTCTTCAAAGGAGGAATGTGTTGTTTCAGTTTGTCAAAGAGGTTTAACCGCACAGGAGGCGGAGCTTATCAGAAAGTGTCAAGTCTTATCTGAGTGTCAGTGTCACACTCTGCAGACACAGAGGTCAGGCTTCGTACGTTAGGATGCTTTTTTTTTTTTTTTTTTTTTTTAAGAGTGTCAGGGTGGGGGTAGTATTGGGAGGGGGATCAGGGAACAGATGGTGTTTTTCTACATGGATTTTGCATCTTCGCCGCCTCCCACAAACACTCCACCAAACATGGAGTGACAGTCATTTCACTGATGGGTCGTCTCAGCCCCAGAGCAAAGAACGAGATTATTAATACACTAAATATGTTTGTCTGTGTCTGTGTAGAGGGAGGATTTGTGTTTCTTCTAAGCTGTGATTTTACAAAATATTGCCAGCGTGTGATTGGCTGACGTGGCTTTTATCAAAAGTGTTAGTTTGTATAAAGGGCTATCAACAGTTTTGGTCACAACAAAAGTGTCAAAAACAAACAAAAAATATATTTTGCCGCAAGAACAAGAGACTATCTTTGAGAAACTGAGAATTTTACACTATTGTCTTTCATCTTTACCAGAATTCAAAAGTGTTGTTTCATCAAATTGTTCCAAGTGGTGAAATTTCTCCTGTAAAGTCCATCAATAACAGCAGCTTCACAGTCTCAGAGCATTTCCTCCTCAATGTCAATCTGACAAAGCTGATTCTGTTTATTTTCCTTAGGGTTGTAGCTGCAAAATTAAAGCAACCCCATGATTTTCGGTTGAGTTTTCATCCCAGGACAGCTTGTGATGGACAACAAGCGCTCCCTGCTTGACTGGCCAATAGTGCATAGTCGTCTTGCATAAATAGCTCTATTAGAGAGTTGTTTATTTGACTAAGGCCTATCAATTACTTTAACACTGAACCTATTGCCTTACCCTACACACAAAGCCAGCTGTTGCCATTTAGATCATTGACGAGACATATTTATTGCCACACGTCTTCATTCTCACTCATATGCGCGACAGAAGATGACCAATCCATGACTGGGAACTATGATTTTTGTTGAACATTTCCACAAAGACAACAAAGTTGACAACAAAGAGGACACTGAGCGCTGATATAGCTGGTTTTGTTTACGCGAAGTCATCAGACGAGAGCGTAGAGATGACTTAAAACTCTTTAACTCCTATAAAGTTTTATATAGAAAGCTCAAATTTCACCCAGATGTTGATGACAAGGTGTAGAAGTGATGTGGTGGATGTTTTATGTTTGACAAAAAGCATCTGGAAGTTACTGATTTTCAAAAAAATGGTTAAAATGATGATTGATTTCGATTGAAGTGAGTTGTCACTGATGAATTTTGACCTTGTGATTTTTCAGATACAAGCTTTGAAACTCAGTATGGTATAGTGGCCAGAGTTAGGTGGGTTGTAACGGGAATAGAAGAAGCTCCTCCTGGCAGTAAAATAGTAAAAACCACAGTGTTTGTGTCTCATAAATGTGCCACTGTGTCATCCCTCTGTGGTTTTGCATTTGCATCAGCGTTACAAAGTCGAAGGTGTTTGCAGAGAGCTGCGGCCACCTAACCCTATTCAGCCACCGATGCCGCCGCCCACCGCTGCTGCGTTGCTACGGGAACCCTATTGCTATGGTAGCAGGGTAGAGGTTTGTCACACCTCATTACAAGACTTTGCAGAGAGAAACCGAGAGAAACAAGGCAGAGAGTGAGAGTGAAATGAAGAAACTGTGGAGAGCAATTGGGGAGGAGGAGAGCGTTGAGGCGCTCATGAAGGAGAAAAGAGAAAGAGAGAGACACAGGAAGCCACCAAAACAGAGAGAGGGAGGAGTGGAGGGCAAAAGAGGAAAAGATAAAAGTAAAATCCCCAGAGGAGGCGAGGCTGGAGGAATGCAAATAGACGCAGAAAGAGAGATGATAATGAGGAAGAGCCTCAGCTCGATGGGACGACGACTGTGCTGCTGCTGCTGCTGAAGCAGTAAAATATGAATGAATGAAAAAGGAGCCCAGAGAGGAGAGAGTGGGTGGGGAAAGAAAGCAGAAGCATGATTGGATGAGAAGAAGCTGCTCCTAAAAAAGACAAAGGAGGGAGACTGAGAAACAAGAATAGGGGGAGGATCACATGTTGGAGAGAATGATGGACGAAGACGAGTCGCATTAATCTTTGTTCGCATTTATCTGTGTGCACAGGCTTCAGAGCGTAATTCACCGTTGAGTGTGGAGCGTCCACGGGTTTTCATACATATTCTCAGGGGACGTCACGCCCGCCGCGGTGACACTGCACCACACTCGCACACATTATCCGTGAATCATGCCCACGTCAGAGCATCATGAGGCGTCGGGAGATGAGCGCAGGGTTGGTCAGCAGTCTGTTCGCTGGTGTCAGACTTTAAGTGCATGTTAGAGAGAGAAGGAGACGTGAGGGAGAGCTGCAGATTCACTGCATGAGGAAGGTTTGATACTGGGAAGTAGAATAATTAAAGAGTTACTCTGGTATCCCTATATTTGAATTTATTTGTAAGTATTTTGCATCAAAGTGTTTATCGCAATTTTTTCAGCTACTTGTGGGATTTCCTGAACATTTTTTTTTTTGGCTGCAAGATATCTAATGATACTGGAGTTTAAATTCAACCCTTAAAAATCAGAGGAAGTTCTAAGTTTGGTTTATGCTTGACATGTCCACTTTTAGCAGCCTCGGCCTCAAATGTCCACATCGCACACTTCTGAAAATGTGTAACTGTCAGACAGAGATGCAACATGGTGGACGAACAGGAGCTTTAAGTGTCCAAAGTGCAAAAAAGCCTGCATTCATATGAGCCGCAAAATGTTTCAAAAAGGTGTAAACAAATGCAAATCTCTTCTCAAAGGGGCTGTTTACAACGCAAAAGTATTGTTGGAATTTTTTTAAAACGCTTTTTCTGCTGTTGCCGTTTATAGCGCAAGCCGGCATTTTCAGTCAAAACACTGACGTCATAAATAACGACCTTTATTGCACTTTTTCTGCTATCAGAGTAAAAGTTTTTAGTATAAGCTCCAGATGATCAGCTCACCTCTTCTTCAGCTTCTAAACCTTTGTTTTGGAAACGGCTCCTACAGTTATATCGCCATCTACAGTCCTGACATGCATACTACAAGTCCCTCAGCGTTTCTGTGTAAGCAGAGATTTTTTTTCAGTATGATATTTATCGTTTCAGGGGGAAACGCTGTGTCGCGTTGTCTTGTAAACAGGGCCTAGTTCAGTGCTCTGGTAGATGCGTGTTTTCAATACATCGCCCCCTGCAGTTTAGGAATGGAAGCCAATGGACGCTGTAGGGGAAAAAAAAGTATTGTAGTACTTTTTCTGCTCGTCACATTGGTGCAGACAGCCTAACCCAGCCTTGAGGTGCTGATTTTCACCACGGCTGCAGACAGAGGTGGGATCCTAAGACCCTTTTGCTGCACCTAAAAAATCCTTTCCATGAAAAGTAATGAACAGGATGGGTGAGAAAGAGCAGCCCTGGTGGAGTCAGACCCCGACGAGGAAGGTTGGCAATACGAACAAAACTCTCACCCAGTAACAACAGCCGTCAATTCCATATACCCGCGAGTCACAATCAATTCCTCATCTTCTACCTCGTTGCTAAGTAAACCCATGGACTGTATAATGAGTGGACGTAACGACGTTCGGCTCAAACTGAAGCTTCCAGCAGATGCCCCGCCCCCTGGTGTCTGGCTGCAGTATAGGTCATAAGCCCCGCCTCCCCATACATTCAGGATATGAGTCGGGAAAACTTTATAAAATTACAATACCTGGTAGAAACGTTTCTCATTCTTATGCAAAGGTGGTATGAGGATGTCATCTGGCTGCATGGTGTTCAGGTGTTTTTTTACTGAGAAGTTAGTTTCTCATTAATTATTGGACGTTAAAAACTGTGACATAAGTTCGTGAGTTGTTTTTATCGGGGATATAAGAAACTTCAGGAAAGAGCCAAAAGGAGACTAAACCTTCTGAAGAAGAAGAAATAAATATTTTTCTTTCTCTTTTTTACTTGGCCCCACCGGAAATTCTCTACTGCGCAGACTCTGGCTGCACAATGGCGGCTAGAGAAACGGGGTTTTTTGGCTTCAAAAACGTAGAACGGTGACAGGCGGAAGCACGCTGTTTATTCTATATACAGTCAATGAGTAAACCCCATGTTTAGTCTCTGGTAAAATAAATCTAGTTCCTGGTTTCCTGTCTCTGGTTAGTGAAGCTCTGAAGGTAGATGTGGGTTAGAAACGTGCGTCTCAGAGCAGCTGTAAGGGAGAGCCCCGCGCATTGTTATTTCTGATACTCATCTGACGCTGCATGGGCTGGATATTTCCTTTTCTACCCCCGAGGGGCAGGATAGGGTGGGAAGGCTCCGAAAACACACACTTACACACACCACCTCTCATTATGACCATGTATGGTTGCCACCACGTCCTGTATGAACTGCCTCCATTACCAAACAAACAGGAAGTGAGTGTCACCGCACGAGACAAAGCAACACACTGACAGGCACCGTGCACATGTAAGGCACATGCACAAACTCTGTAAAAAAAAAAAAAAAAAAAAGTAATATCAAACCCTTCAGACATTAAACTTCTAGTTTTCTGAAAAAAAGTGATAAAAGCAGAAGCATTTGTGATCAAATTTGTGCCAAAATAAGGAAGTCATCAATAAAGACGCTGCTGTGACTTTGCAAAAGTTTATTTTTCAGTCAATATTTATTTCTAAGGTTTCAACTTGTGTCAGGTTTTACCGTCTGTATTCACATATGTAAAAAGATTCCAGTGATGTTTATGAATAATCATTTGTTCAGCTGTTGAATTTTATCTCCAGCCACCATGTGTCTTCTCTTTTTTTTGTCTAATATCTTGGTGTGTTTTTTCCTGCAGGTTCACTACAAAGAGGATTTTGAGAAGAATAAAGGAAGAGGTTTCAGTGTGGTCACAAGCACGCCAGAGATGGAGAGAATTAAGAAAGCGCAGGACCAAATCAGCAATGTAAGTCACACACACACACACCAAAAAAAGTGGGACTGGGCACTTAAGTACAAATTAGAACATATCTAAAATCTGAAATGTGTCAAAATACCAAAAAAATCTAAAGTGGCAGAGAGTGGAAAATGTGCTACAAGGGGCAAAATACTTGGAAAATATCCAGACAGTAGCAAAAATTAATGAATGAAAAATCAGTATAATGTGCGAAAAGCATTCACAAGCAGCAAAAAACATTCTATTCTATCCTTACATTTCTGTTTTTAATGTCTTTTGTATTGATTTTACATAATATTCTGATTTTCTGAGACGGTGAATTTGGGGTTTTTATTGTCTGTAAACCGTATTCATCAACACTTACAGAAATAAAGGCTTGAAATAAATCATTTTGTGTATCACTACCAGTTTTTCTCAACCCTCTTCAACTTAAGAGCCAAATTATTAAAAACTACCCTTGCAAGAGAAACAATCAAAGTGGTGAAAAGCGGCTAAAAACGGGAAGAAGTAGCAATAAAAACAAGTTTAAGGTGAGAAAAATGATCAGGAAGCTGACATTTCTATTTAAAATCTCCTTTTTTATTGATTTTACGTCATATTCTGATCTTCTAAGATACTGAATTTTGAGTTTTTATTACTTGTAAGCAACAATCATGAACATTTCAAGAAATAAAGGCTTGAAATAATTCACTCTATGTTTGATTAGTCGATATAATATGTGTTTTACTTTCGGAAATGAGGGACCAATGATATTTTTTTTAATTTTTCAGGATACTCTCATTTTTGAGATGTACCTGTTTGTGCAAAAAGTTTCTTTTTTTGGATTTTTTTCCCCCAACAACACATAAAATGGGGAAAAAAATAGAGAAAACGCACATTAAATCTCAATTGGATTATTGTTGCAGATTATTCCGCCCTACAAAAAGATGTTTTAATGATATTATAAACTCATTAAGTGTCTGTTTCCTGTTATAATCTGTGAAAGCTTTCTCTGTTCCTGTGCTCCTTTTTCACATTTCTCCTCCCCTTCTCCCTCAGCTCCTGTTATTGATTTGCCATTTCTCTGTAAATACAGAACAGCCGAGCAGAAATTCAAGCAGAGTTCACCTCTCGTCCTCAGACTGCAGGAGTCAGCTGTAAAGACCTTTAATTCCACGTGAAACACACACAAAACATGCGTCATTACGCAGACGCTGCTGCTGCTGTGTGTGTGTGTGTGTGCCGGCCCCGTTAATGGCATAATTAGCGTTCGGGGTGATGGATAATTACTGCTTTCATGTGCTGAGAGATTTCACATGACTGAGATCAAGGAAATTTGTAGGACGGGGGGGAGGAAGATACACGTATGTAACATGTATTTATGGGTGTGCCACATCAAGATAACAAGAGAGTGTTGGTCAGAGCTGATAACTGAGACATCTGCTTATAATCAGAGTCATTCACAGCTACGAGCTCAAAGTGTTTTCTTCTTCTCACTGGATTCTGAGAAACAGGGCTGAACCAATGACTGTATATAGAATAAACAGCGTAGCTCCGCCTGTCACCGTTCTACGATTTTGAAGCCAAAAAACCCCGTTTCTCTAGCCGCCATTGTGCAGCCAGAGTCTGCGCAGTAGAGAATTTCCGGTGGAGCAGAGTAAAAAAGAGGAATAAAAATATTTATTTCTTCTTCTTCAGAAGGTTTAGTCTCCTTTTGGCTCTTTCCTGAAGTTTCTTATATCCCCGATAAAAACTACTCACGAACGGCAGCTGTCAACTATCGTAAAACGAAACTTATATCGCGGTTTTTAACGTCCAATAACTAATGAGAAACTAACTTCTCAGAAAAAAAACACCTGAACACCATGCAGCCAGGTGACATCCTCATACCACCTTAGTGTAAAGATGAGAGAAACGTTTCTACGAGGTATCGTAATTTTTTAAAGTTTTCCCGGCTCATATCTGGAATACATGGAGAGGCGGGGCTTATGACCTATACTGCAGCCAGACACCAGGGGTCGTTACGTCGTTACGTCCACTCATTATACAGTCAATGGTCTAAACATGTAAGGAAATAATCAAAACGCGATCATATTTCCCTACATTGTGATTTTGTGCGATAATTTTCAAGTTCCCCATCTTATGTTTTATTGAACAACACAAAAACTAAATCACCTGTTATTTAAAAAAAAAAAAAAGCACCAAATTTGATAAATGGAACTAAGAAGAGCTCATCCTTTATTGCAATAAATAACTAAATAACTTGCAAATTTGATATTACTCACTATATTGAATTAGAAAAAAAACATGCATAAGGATGAAAAGAAAGAAACTGTATCCATAAAGCAAATAAAGTATAAAGTAAAGATAGATAGATAGATAGATAGATAGATAGATAGATAGATAGATAGATACAATAAAGTATCTATCTATCTATCTATCTATCTTTCTGTCTATCTATCTATCTATCTATCTATCTATCTATCTATCTATCTATCTATCTTTCTGTCTATCTATCTATCTAACCATCTATCTATCTATCTATCTATCTATCTATCTATCTATCAGTAAATCTAAACAAATTAAAATATCATGAAAAAGTTTCATAAAGTGAAGTTAAATAGACTAAATATACATAAAGTGAATTATTTCAACCCTTTACTTCTGGAAATTTTGATGATTATGGCTTAGAATTTATAAAAACCATAAATTCAGCTTCTCATAATATAAGATTATTACATAAGATCAATAAAAAAAAAACAAGATTTTAATCAGAAATGTGAGGTGTGTTCATTTCTGGTCAGTTTTCACTCCTTTTTTGTTGCTTTTTGACCATTTTTGCCTCCTTAAACTTATTTTTATTGCACCTTAGTTTCTCTTGCAGAGTTAGTTTATAAAAGTTTGTCTCTTTTGTTGTTTAACTTTTGAGGTAAAAGAAATATTGCGCTGTTTACGATTAGAATATTGCAGCTCGACAGAGATGTTGATCATGCGAAGCGTCATTCTGTCATTTTTGCTTCTTTTAAATAACGTCACAACGCCTCACTCCTCCTCGTCTTCCTCTTAACAAAGCGACGGTTATTGAGAAGCCGTGAGGATGTTTAGCTCACTTCCTGTCGACACAGCCCATCTGCTGGAGCCGATTCTCGAAGACAAACAGAATAATCTCCTTTACAAACTCTCACGTAGCGTCTCGCTCTTGAGAGCCGTCTCTGTCTCCACACAAACGCTCAGTCTGTCGACACGCCGCTCACAGTGCTGCCCTTTGAGCGCGGGAGTAAGCGGGGACAGAATCAGGGTTGTAAATCTTGGCCTCAGTGACTCAGTCTGTTATCAGCCCGGTTATTAGAAGGGCTGGGCTACGAAAGCCTGTTTGGTTCAGTCACAGAACAGTCGCTCTGTTTCACTTTCATGAGTGTGGCCCAGTTCAGCTGAATGCTGCGTCTCTTACACGGGGTGGAGATGTTTCAGGTCGATGTTTCAGGTGGATGTTTGCACCTGTGACGAAGCGTAGCTGCTTCTTTATGTCGTCATGGAGCCGGACTTAATGTGGGATTAAAACAGCTCAGAGGAAAAAGTTCAAAATGTTCAGTTTCTCTTAGAGAGTATTAATGATTAGGATTATTTTGTGCCAAGTCACATGACTCCTCCTCCTCCTCCTTCCTTCTCTCTGCTTCCTCTTGCTGGCTCATTTTTACCACGTATTCAAGCTCCTCGTTGGTTCCCCTTTTTTTTTTTTTTTCACCTCACCTGTTCTGGCTGATGTGTCAGCGATGTGTTGCCACGCAACTAGGGACTCGCACTACTTCCTGCTGCTGAGATGTCATTTCCTGTCAGTGTCAGGCTGCTTCCCCAGGCTCTGCTGCTGCTGCTGGTACATCGCCCCACCTATCAGCGCCGCCACAACACGAGCACGCAGGAGACCCCTGGTGGATAGAAAGAGAACGACGCGCTGCTGTGGAAGCTTCCTGAAAAGAAGAGCACACTTAAGAATTTGTCTTCCTCTGTTATTTACAACTCTTTGTGTCTTTCAGATTAAGTACCACGAGGAGTTTGAGAAGAGGAAGATGGGAGGAGAGGTCCCACAACATCAGCCAGGAAACCCCAGCCCAGGTAACCCTGAAACCTGACCCTGAATCTGACCCAGGTCCCAAAACTCTGACTCATAAACCTCAAATAAAACTGTAACCATCCTTAAAAAGTCTCATTATGTATCCAAAACTAAGGCCTTAAAAAGTCTTAAATTCATCAAAATGTTGAATAAATTACTCATAGGTCTTAAATTTGTCAGGGCAGGATTTGTTCATGTTTTATTGGTTTTCATTTTCTTGTCCGATATAATTTATCTGCATCCTGGGTCACTGTTTGCACTTTTACATACAGATATTAACCAATGAGCAACTTAATGTCCAATGAACAATCACAACTAAACTTGAATGAGTCTCATTAACCAACACGCGCTATGATTTGGTTGTAGAGCAGCAGGATCCCCAAACCATCGACCATATTTATGTGTTTTTGGTCTTAAATTTCATTCAAAGTGGCGTTAAAAAGGTCTTAAAAAGTCTTAAATTTGACTTCCCAAAACCTGCAGGTGACCTGACTGAGAATCACTTTATGTTCAATAAACGAACAAACAGTAAACTTGAAGGAGTATCATTGAGTGACACACTAGGTTGTTATATAGCAGAATCCCAAATTATCGAGGCAAACTGTTGAAAACTACATTTGAAAGAGAAACAATTTAAGGAGTGTAAAGTGGTGAAAACAGCAAGAAGTAGTAACAAAAATGAGTTTAAGGTGGTAAAAGTGGTCAAAAAGCAGCAAAAAGTGAGTGAAAACTTGGGATAATGAATGAAAAGTGAGTAAAATGGGCTAAAAATGGTCAAAAAAAGGTATCGAGTGCATATAAATAAACATAATTTTCAGAGGCCTGACATTTCTTTTTATAATATGGCTTTTTTATTGATCACTATTGAGACACTGAATTTTGTGTTTTCATTATCTGTAAGCCAGAATTATCAACATTTCAAAATATAAAGGTTTTAAATAATGAATATACTTGTGTATGACGTGGTAACTTGTCTCTGTAGCGGCTGAAAAAGTCCTGGGATTGATGAACTTAAAACCCGGATAAATTCATGAGGCAGGAAAGCAGATTAAGCGTCCACATTCTTCCTTAAGCTCGGTGCCGTGTCTAAGCTTGATCTGCAGAGTGAGAGATCTCACCTGACTCAGTGTTACGCTGTTTCACCACTCTGAAACCTCGGTAATAACTTGTTCGCTCTAATCCTCCTCTGCATTCAAGCCATTCAACTACAGGAAATCCTACAGCGGCTGAAAATGTTCATTATTAGAAAATCATGCAAGTAATCCTCGTAATCTGAAGAATGAACCTGCAGATAAAGCAGGTTATAGATAACAACACACGCTGTGATGAAGTTACTCTGAAAGTTAAAGTGTATTTGAATGTTAGCTGGACCTTCTGCTTTTCTTTACACGCCTGATTTAGACACAGAGCTGCATTGTTCGGAGGGTTGTGTAACAGGGAAATCAACCGCTTTGAGATGCACGTCTTGGCTTGCCATGTTTGAGAATTCCTCCCTCTCCCGATGAGTCAGCGCAGAAACACTGGAGGAGCAAATTAACACGCTTCTNAAGAGTTAAGTTGTGGGATTTCTCAGCTCGTGCACTTGTGGTGTTTCTCCTGTTTGATATTTTCAAGCTTGGAAAACAGATGAAAGTTTTGTTTCATCTCCTGGTTTTACAAACATCCACGATCAAAAGCAGGAGAGTGAATCCCACAACTGTTGTACCATCATTCAGCTGCTCACTATAGCGTGAAGATTATTGGTTCAAACAAACACGAAACATCAAACGTTTGATTTGCTGGTTGCTCCGCAGAAATCCTGCATCGATTCTTCACTTTAGATACTGTATTTCTGTGAGGATTTCTGCTCCACCGATCCTCAGTGGTGTAAATAGTCTCATCTGGCCCCTGATGGTTCAGGCCTCTTCCCCTTTACTTGCTGTTTCATTCTCCTGTGATGCACTGTGACTGTCACAGACGTGAGTGATCAGGGCGGTGGTGTTTTTAAGGCAGGGTGGGGGTGTGGGGCACGAGCAGCCGAAATATGATCAGCTTTATTAAAAGAATCGAGGCTCTCACTTATGTAGCTAGATAACATTGTACAATTGTATATGTATCATAAAGGTGAGTTAGGGAAATTGTCCGTACAGGTCTCGGTGCTCTGGGAAGTGGC
Organism: Thalassoma bifasciatum; assembly: GCA_008086565.1. Classification (NCBI taxonomy): domain Eukaryota; kingdom Metazoa; phylum Chordata; class Actinopteri; order Labriformes; family Labridae; genus Thalassoma; species Thalassoma bifasciatum. Next base: position 22,532 of record RPOG01002919.1, read on the forward strand.
TTGCCTGCAGAAAAATAAAAGTTCCTACTTCCTTTTTTTTTTTTTTTGGGATAGTAGCTGATGGAAAGAGAATTTAAAAAGTGGACTCCAGTTTGGTGCAGGATTAACAACTTTCTAATGTGAGTAAAATGTCTTTGAATCAGAAAAACCTACACCTGGAATAGATGAATGAATGAATGAATGAACACACTGTATGCACGCCTGTATTTTGCATCAACCTCTAACTCGACAAGTTTATTTGCAAAACAGATGCTAGACGGGAAAGCTGTTTCGGAGCTTACTTGTGTTTTTTTTTGGGACAAGCTGAAGAGTCGCTTGAAGTGAAATGATTGTTGTTTCTGGCTTTATCACGATATTTGCTCAAATTTAGTTTCAAAACAAAACCGGGAAGACATCAAGTCGATATCTGGATGTAATGAAAAGTGGCCAAAGATGGCCAGTGTTGTGTACGTGTGGCTCAGGATGGATTTAAGTCAAATTTAAGTGTGTGATGGTGTAAGTGTGCGAGGCTGTGATGCAGGGCAAGTTGTTGGTCTGACCTGGATATTAGTCGGCGGGTTGACCTCTTTGCGCCAAATGCGGCTCTTCTGCTCCGGCATCACTCATCTACCGAACCGTAACGCCATATCATAACCCCGTCTCCATTCAGTTTCTGTCTTGTATCCTGTCCGCCCTCTTTCCTTCAGCCTTCATCGTAGGCTCCTGCGCTTCGAAAAACCAATCGTCCCCCCCGCCCGCTTCTATGATACTGGATATATACTGTAGACTTTGCAGAGTGAAATCATGTAATCCTCTATCAGGTTTAGCATTCAGACCAGTTTTGTGCATTCCATTATAAATTGTTTTGTTTTTGATATGATTTTTTTTTTATTCTTAAAAAAAAAAAAAAGATAAAGATAACATATGCATAATGACATACATGTGTATTCAAAACTCATACTGGATACATATTCAGAAAGGACCTGATTTCATCTCCTGTTGCCCTGTTACAGCACTTCAAATTGTACTTATGATTCTGCAGATTCAATAAAATGTCATTTTTTTCTCAGACTGTGCTTTTTATTCCAATTTGTGCTTCTTTGATATCTTTCTTCATCTTCCTATTAGGTACAGTGAACAGACTTGTGTTGACAATTGAATATAAACGTTACTTTTTCTTAGAAGTTAATTGAAAAGAAATATATATGCCAAAATAAAGCTGAAAACCCAGTAGTGCTAATGTCTTTGGAGTCAAACTTACTGGACTTCTACCGCCCATGAGCACTGTTATGAAAATGAAAATGGAAGCAGTAAGTTTGTATAGTTTCAAAATACCTTTCATGAACAAGAGGTTTTTGGCTATTCACTGATTTCTTTTCAAGATACACTCCATAAATTTGTTTGATGTATTCAGCCGACAGTAGTCAAAAAATTGTCTACTTTTCAGATTCAGAGAGCACCAACTGTTTTGGATAAATATTGATGCAACTTAATTTTGAGTTTGGAGTCCTAAGTTTATATCTGTTTCAATAGTAAAGGGCTTTTTTTTACCCACTGTAAATTGCCTCTATTTGAAGATAAATTAGACATATTTGATAAAGTGCCACCTGTATTAAGCAGGCAAGCCCATTTCCACCAGGTAAAAACATAAAAATAAAAAAATTGGTGAGATTTTTTGCCCGTGTGAAGTCAAAAGTTTTGTGAAAAAAACAAGAATTTCAACCTTTCATCTCAATTTACAACTTTTTCAAATAATTTGAACTTAATTGTATCAAATTTTCGACGAGTTATTACAAAATTTTTGTTCTTTTTTTCTCATAATTTGAACTTTGCCACCTAGAAATTTTGACTTTTCACCCCAAAATTTGACTTTATCTCAAAATATGGAGTTTATTAACTTAATTTTAAAAAACTTTTATCTTGGAATTTTGACTTTTTACCGCAATATTTTCACTAAATATGGGACACAAAAAGTAATAATTCTCAATAAAGGTTTTTTTTGTTTTTTTTTTAACCGTTATTATTTTAACCGTTTGAAATGGGCTTAGAGTTGTTATGTTATGTGTCAGCACTCTAAAAACTAAAAAATATGACCGAGATTATGGTAGATATATTTTGAGGACTGTAAATTATTATGATAAAATTGAAAAAAATTACTTAAAATCGAAAAGTTTTCCGAAATAAAATGATTTGAAAGCGTAATTTCTGTAAATGTAAACGGAAGTTGAAATTTAAACGCAACGGTTCATTCAACCGGAAGTTTGGCCGTTGGGTTAAAAACATTAACCTGTTCGTATGTAATTCGCAAAAAATGACACATAGACGTTTTAATTATAATTTTTTTGTAAGTTTTACTGTTAAATTATGCCAAAATATGTCGAAATTTGCCAAAAACTGAGGTGAAATCGAGGCTTGTTTCTCCTCATTTCCGTAATTCCACCGGAAGTTTCGCCGTTGGGTAAAAACATTAACCTGTTCGTATGTAATTCGCAAAAATTACACATAGACGTTTTAATTATAATTTTTTTGTCAGTTTTACTGTGTAATTATGCCAAAATTTGTCGAAATTTGCCAAAAACTGAGGTGAAATCGAGGCTTGATTCTCCTCATTTCCGGTTTCTTTGACGGAAGCGGGAAGGGCCGAGCCGCCGAGTCTAGCCGAAGTCACCCGAACGTTCCCGAACGTTTCCGATCGTGTTCCCTGCTCTTCTGCTCAGCTGCTGTTGTTTCCTGCGCCTCCGCGTCCATCTCATGCTCTTTCCATCATGACGGACATTCTGGTGTTGATGTTTTTCGCCGTCATGGGCCTGGTTTTCCTCTCCTACATCATCTACATGCTGTGACCATGAAGTATCGGCCGATAATCATGCGAACATGGGGTGAATGTGTGTGTTTCTCTCCTGCATCCCTGCTCTCTGTTACGCACTGTGGTGAGATAGTATTTCACTGCATGTCTAAATGTATCTCCTGCTTTATTTTAGATCCTGTTTTCTGAAAAATGGTGGTGTTATTTGTGCAGCTGGATGTTTGAAAGCAGCTGTTTTCTGTTCCAGGCCATGATGGTTTCCCTTTGGAGCACTCATGCAGGATGTGAAGATCAACCCAGTGGAGAGGAAACAGATGGAGAAGAAGCCAAAACACCTGCCTCCTCCCACTTGCACTGTGACATCCCATCAACACCCACCCTACCTCATCCATCCCTGGATCCTGGGACAGAATCAAACCCCTGGAGCTCCATCCTCTTATTTTAACCCCTGTTTTTCCTCTGCTCTTTAAGGTTGTGCATGAAAAAGGGATCATGTGGGATCATTGTAGAATATGATACAGACACTTTTATTGCCAACCTGTCCATAAACTGCAATCTTACTTCACTCATGTGTTGCCAACATGTTTCTATTCTCACCACAATCTGTCAGGTTAGAGTAAAATATGTCAGATCAGTTTAAACTTATCAGTATTTTATCATTTGAAGGTTGTTTGTGTCTTTATTTATTTCTTGCTTTGGCTGTGAATGACCAGTTATGGTGTTATTTGGATTTCTCGTCTCAAAATGTCTGTTATGTTTAAATGGAGGTGTGTTTATTGATGCATGGGTGATTTACTGAGGTTATTTACAACATATTATCTCAAATAAAAATGATTTCAATAAGGAGTCTGTTTATTATTTTCGTATAACCCACATTGTTTGGTCACCAGCAGCTCTGGTAGTTTTTAAAATGAGCTTTTTCCTCAGTAGGGATGAAATATTACATCCAAAAGAGGTGTGATATTAATTCAGAGTGGTGTAACCTGAACATATTAGATTTCTGAGGCCAGGTGCTGTTGCTGACTGAAAGGGAGAAGATTAAAAAGGTTTATTGTTTGTCACGCTGAGTACCTTTCTGCACTCAAATGGATTTACAGCCCCACCCTGTTTTACCTATATTCAACTGAACACACTGGAAAGACAAGATTTTTTTTTCTTTTTACAAAAATTCACTCATTTTTTAGTTGTATTCCTGCAACACATTCCAAAAAAGCTTGGACAGGGTCAACAAAAAGCTGGTAAAGTTGCTGAATGCTGAAAAAAACAGGTGTTTTGATTATTCCACAGGTGAACAGGTTGATTAGAAACAGGTGAGTGTCCTGATTGGGTATAAAAGGAGCATCATCCCCAAAAGGCTCAGTCCTTCACAAGCAAAGATGGAGCCAGGTTCACCACTTTGTCAACAACTGCGTGAGCAAATAGTCCAACAGTTTAAGAACAATGTTATATATCATCAAAAGATTCAGAGAATCTGGAGAAATCTCTGCACGTAAGCAGCAAGGCCCAAAACCAACACTGAATTGTTTTTAGCATGGCATCATGGGTAACTGTCCCAGTATCTGTGAAGGCAGCATTAATGCTGAAAGGTACAAACAGGTTTTGGAGCAACATCTGCTGCCATCCAAGACACTTTGTCTTTTTCAGGGACGTCCCTGATTATTTCAGCAAGACGATGAAACCAAGACACATTCTGCTCCTGTTACAACAGCGTGGCTCTGTAGTAGAAGAGTGCAGCTACTAGACTGCAGTCCAGACCTGTCTCCTATTGAAAGTGTGTGAATGTACGTTAAACAAGATTTGCAAATCATCATGTTCTGTTTTAATTTATGTTTTAAACAACGTCCCAATTTCATTAGTATTGGGTTTGTTTTTGCGGTTTTAACTGCAGCTTCACACAAAAATCTTCATGCTTTGGGTATAATGTGTGAAATTTGGAAATATTTATGAGTGGAAAGTCAGACTCCTCTTTGGATCATGCTCCTTTCACTCCACCAGGTGGCGCTGTTTACCCACAGTCCTCTGTGTGCAGCCAGCAGATGGCAGTGAAGTCCTGAAGAAGACAAGATGAGAGCAGGTGAGCACGCGGTCACCTTAAACTTGAGAATATCTTTGATTTGCTTTTTAAATGAATTTCATATTGAATAAACAGACACTGATTTAAAGGGATTTAATCTAAGAGCTTTCTCTGTTTCTTCCATGTGTTGCTTACTTAGATATTCACTGTAAAACATTGTTGTGGTTTCATACTATATTTCAAAAACATGTCCAAAAAAAAAGTGTTAGTGAATTTATGTTTGTGTAAAGTTTGTGAACAGGTGAAGTTTCTCCCACATGTGTGCAGACAGGCAGAAATAATCTGAATTCCTCTGCTGATAGTTTAATCTACCATTCTCTGCATCACAGTACAGACGCTGTTCTGTCACACACACACACACACACACACACACACACACACACACACACACACAGAGAGAGAGCAGTGGTTTCACTTCAAACAGCATCTCTAACCTGGATCAAATGTCACTGCAGAGTCTGCAGACTTGGCCCCTGTGCAGCTGCAGGAATCTCTGCAGGGATTTGTTTGCTTGTTTGCTGCTCCACATTTTCATGACCTTGTTGGTCGCTGATATAATTCAGACCTGCATTCCTTCACACACACACACACACACACACACACACACACACACACACACACACACACACACCCCTTTCCCTCCTCCCTCCCTGAGTGACCTGTCAGTGCTCAAAGCTTCTATATCAGATTATGTCACAGCTTTGTTATGTGTCTACTGAGTGGATATAAGCCAGGACAGGTGCTCTTTAGTTTCATCTTTTGTTTCATCTTTTAGCTGCAGAGGCTTTGTTTTTGACATGTGTATTAGGGTCAATGACAAAAAGAGGGTCTAAAAACATATTTTTAAAAAGTTCTTTGAAAATGGATAAAAACATATTTCTGAGAGAAGAATTATGTTTTCTAACAGATTTCAGTAGTTGACCAACATTTCAAAGTTTTTAGGTTCATTATTTTTTAGTATTTTTAATTTGAGCACCCAAAAATGTCAGGTGGAGCAACCAAATATATGAAAATATATTTATATGTTCCTGTTATTTTTTCTGTGTGAAATTATTGGCAAGTATCTCTCAAGTGTCTGTAGTGACTCATACATTTTCATTTTGTGTGTTTCATTTCTTTTATTTGTGAATAAGATAAATAATTTGATGTTAAAATAACATTTCACATTATTACATTGGTTGTNTCACACACACACACACACACACACACACACACACACACACACACACACACACACACACACACACACACACACACACACACACACACACACACACACACACACACACACACACACACACACACATACACACACACTCAGAGGCCTGGAGAGAGAGGACAAGACAAAGACATCTGCAAGATGGCCTCGGACAGTCGCCGCCGCTCTGANACACACACACACACACACACACACACACACACACACACACACACACACACACTCCGTGCTGAGCCTGATCTGAAGTGTCCTGTCGTCGCTGGTTCAGCTGCATGAAGGAAACAGCTGCTGAAATATCACAGACGGCCTCCTGTGTCTCCTGGTATCCATCACACACACACACACACACACACACACACACACACACACACACACACACACACACACACACACACACACACACACACACACACACTCAGAGGCCTGGAGAGAGAGGACAAGACAAAGACATCTGCAAGATGGCCTCGGACAGTCGCCGCCGCTCTGATGTTTCCTCGCTGTGAAGTCGCCCTGGATGGCGAGCTGTGATGTGTCTTCTTCCTTCAGTCCTGCTGCTTTCTGTGTGTGTGTGTGTGTGTGTGTGTGTGTGTGTGTGTGTGTGTGTGTGTGTGTNGTGTTTCATTTCTTTTATTTGTGAATAAGATAAATAATTTGATGTTAAAATAACATTTCACATTATTACATTGGTTGTACCACCTGACATGGAAATTGTTCCAGTCACCAATGAAGTGAAAAAACCTTTTTTATCAGTATTTCAGAGAAATCTACAAACTTTTCCACTTGGTCACAAATGTCATTTGGGCTCCTCTGGCTGATGCAGTTTCCTGTTTCCTGTTTTATTCTCTTCACTTTAAAATAAAAGTCTAATGTTACGGTTGCACCACCCTGACATTTGACAAGGTGAAAATTACGGGACAAAAGTTTTTTACATTTCTCAACAGCTTTAAAATTCTTTTTATTTGCAAAGAATTTTTTATTTAAAAAGGTTCAAGTATAAAATAATGCCACTGTGTTTTTAATTTCAATTAACAATAACTGACATTCAATTTTTAGAGTTTAATTACTGTGGATACTTGTCAGGACGGTTGCACCACCTGACATTTTGGGGGTTTGAGGAACCAAAACATAAAAAAACATGTTATATTTTAATAGTTTAAAGATGTGTTCAAATAACACAGGTTTCATAGAATAAAGAAATACATGTGATGAAATACTCAATTCATGATGGAAGGAAATATTGCACTCGGACACAAAAAAAGGGACGTCACGTCATTGACCCATTAATACAGGAACTGTTCGGGGTTGGTTTTTGAGTAAATATCCACCTGCAGAACTCGCCGACATGGCCACAGCTGCTCCTTTAGGCCTGGTTGTTTTTAATCTTACGCCTCAGTATGGCATGCAAAGTGTGCATGTTTGGACTCTAATGCCTGGTGTTCCAGATTTAAAAAATTACAGTGGGTGTTAAAAGTAGAGCCTGAACGATATGGGATTTTTGGGGCCGATACTGAAACTGGATACTCGATATATTGGCTGATATCCCACTGAAATAGGGCAAAAGGCCTTTGGGTTTTCTGCACCTTCAGCATGGAATCAGTTGCAAAATGTCTTAAAGCTCAAGGACTTGGTGTCCTTAAATGCTTTTAAATCCAAAATCAAAGAAATGAAAGCAGACGCCATTGAATGTCGATGCTTTACTCCAGCTGCTTGAACAATTAATACCTAGATGTGACTCATGGTTGGTGGCGCTTCATATTTATTGTATAAAAAAAAACAAACAAACATTGATATGCACTGAATATATACTGTACATGAACACATATTGTTATCAACAGTGACATTAAAACGCTGTGTTATAGTCTTTTATTAGAAAAGGGTGGTTGTGTGTATTGGCAGGAGCATTTATCTCTATTTATTTCCCAAAAAAGCATCTTAAACGATGTTAGAATGTCATATTCTAGTCTTATATTAGTTAATAGTGGACGTGTGTATTGACAGTAGCATTTATCATTGGTAGAGTGCAGCATCAGACACAGGAGCAGGAACGACTTTGTTTTTTATCGGGTTTATTTTCCTGGATTCTAGCTCTTAAACATTTATCTATTTTTTGTGCAATGACTGTTTTTCTCATCCTGTGTTTATAGTCAAACGCACATCTGACCATATTCATCAAAAGACCTTCAAGATCAAACAGCTCGAGTGTCTCTGCAGTGGTGAGTAGAATTTACAATGAAGTCATGATATAAAGCAGCAGAAATCATCCTGATCAGAGCTGAAATAATCTAACAGTGATTAATTTCATTGCTGAATTGAAGGGAATAATATTTTGTGTTGTAAACAAACATGAAGGAGGATTTTCCTCATTTTCATCCACAACTGCACCGACGTTACTACATTCAAATCCCAGCTACAAACTCATTATTTTAGAAATTATTTAAACTGTTGATCAAATAACAGTTTTATTGTGTGTTGTGGTTTTTGTTTTTGTTTTTTCATTTTTGTAAGTTTTTTTTTTTTAATGTCTTTCATAGCTGCAATGTGGAAAGTTTTTTTTGAGAGTTTAGAAAAGTGCTATATAAATAGATTTAATTTTTATCTTAGTAATAATAATAATGATTATGAAAATAGGGGTAATGTTAATAATAATAAAAACAACAACGATAATAGTATTCTTTTGTTTACTAATATTATAATTATTGATATTATTATTAAACCTAGATATAATATAGGCTCATTGTACAAAGTGAATTATTTCATATTTTTAATGTCTTTTATGGCTGCAATGATAAAAGTTTTTTGAGAGTTTAGAAAAGTGCTATACAAATAGATTTTACTTTTTATATAAGGAACAATTATAATAATTATAATTATAATAATGAAAATGGTAATATTGGTGATGATATAAAAATATCATTATTATTTATTTTTAATGTTTACTTTTATTTTAATTATTAATATTATTAATGAACCTAGATATAATATAGGCTCATTGTACAAAGTGAATTATTTCATATTTTTAATGACTTTTATGGCTGCAATGATGAAAGTTTTTTGAGTTTAGAAAAGTGCTATACAAATAGATTTAATTTTTATATTAGGAACAATTATAATAATTATGATAATAATAATAATAATAGTGAAAATAGTAATATTGATGATGATATAAAACATTATTATTATCTATTTTTGATATTTACTTTTATTATAATTATTAATATTATTGTTAAACCTAGATATAATATAGGCTCATTGTGCAAAGTGAATTATTTTACATTTTTAATGTCTTTTATAGCTGCAATGATGAAAGTTTCTTTGAGGATTTTGAAAAGTGCCATACAAATGGATTGTTTTGTTTATTATTATAATTAAAATTATAATCATTACTGTTATATCTTCATCAGAATAACTATTATCGTGATTATTATTATTGCTATTATTATTATTTAAAGAAAAATAAAAATTATATCACTAAAGTAACTCAGAAAAGTAAACCCAAATATTACATAGACTCAAAATATGTAGAAAAAAATATTTCAAACCTTTATGTTGGTAATTATGTTGTACAGAGAATGAAAACCCAGATTTCAATATTAATTAAAATTAGAATCTTACATATCAATAACAAAGAATACTTTTAACAGAAAGTCAGACGCCTGAAAAGTTTTGCTACTTTCTGACTTTTTTTAAACTTTTCTCCCAATTTTCGCTGCAATTTTGCTGCTTCTTGTTTTTGCCACTTTTCACCACTTAAATTGTTTCTCTGTAAAAGGTAATTTTCAACAGTTTGTGTCTTTTGTTGAGTAAAACTAGAGCAGAAAACATTTACTGCAGAAAAAAAAAATATATATAATAATGATAACTCTTATTGTGACACATTTTATGTTGAGAATATTGCAGCGAGTCTTATTGTGATGATGCAGTTTGTGATCACGTCTCTTCTCTGTGGCACCTGTAACCTCTAAGCTACATTTTCTGGATTCCAAACAGAGTTTTAGGGGGGAGGGGGGAGGAGCAGGAACAATTCAATAGAGGAGAGAGAGAGAGAGAGGGGAGGGGGGTTGGGGAGGATAGAGACACAGCAAATAAAGAAAAAGAAGGCAATGAAAGAAAAGAGAAATTCAGGCAGGGAGGGGGTGTGTGCTTCGCCGTGGCCTTCAGCTGGAGTTCCTGTTGTTGTGTGTGGGGGGGGGGTCGGGTGTTCCCCCCTCTCTCTCTCAGAGGGAAACAGCAGAGGATGTCTTTTTTTTTTTCCCCTCTCTCACTAAGAATGCCCGGCCTCGAGGTCTTTCCTCTCTGACACAGAACTTTCTGCCAAAGTTTCATGCTAATGATGCAACTCTCCGTCTCCAGCTTCATCCTTCTATTTCGCTCTGGATCTACGCCAGAGCGACTCTAAACATTTCAGTGGAGGGGCGAGAGCGGGGGGGGAAATTCCACTCAGGGCCACAGGGATGTCTGCTCTTAAACTCTCAGTCCAGATTGGACTACACGTCCCGACATGCTCCCCCCACAACAGGAGGCGGGGGCCGTAAATCCTGGCAGCCAATGGCTTTGTGTGTGAGGATCTGTGGTTGGTGTGTTGCACAGCAGCTGTTGTCAATGGCAACAGAGGTTTTCAGGGAAGCATGAGCTGGACAGCTGGTAGAGGGTCTCCGAGCTTTTCCACAGGAGTCACATGATCNCCCTCTCTCACTAAGAATGCCCGGCCTCGAGGTCTTTCCTCTCTGACACAGAACTTTCTGCCAAAGTTTCATGCTAATGATGCAACTCTCCGTCTCCAGCTTCATCCTTCTATTTCGCTCTGGATCTACGCCAGAGCGACTCTAAACATTTCAGCGGAGGGGCGAGAGCGGGGGGGGGGTTAAGGTGAGTCCCGGTGTCCCTACAGACGAGAATTTGAGAGTCAGGTCTAACCTGATGTGCAGGGCTGTACGAGGGGGGTGTTGTCCTCCGCCCCCGGCATTTAGGACCGTCGGTTACCGAAACACACACTCCTAGACACCAACCACACAACGTGTCGTCGACAACAGTTACCGTTGTCTCCAAAAGTCCCTTCGTACAGCTGGACAGCTGGTAGAGGGTCTCCGAGCTTTTCCACAGGAGTCACATGATCCTCCCGGTAGCCAATAGCAGCTCCCCGCCCTCCCCTCTCCCCGTCTCATTCGCTCGCTCCGGCTCTGTTTGGCTGCAGCAGGGAGAGAAGGGGGGGGAGGGAAAGGGAGGGAGGGAAGTGGAGACAGAAGAGAGGGAGGAGAGGCGAGGCGAGGGGCCAGCTTACACACAGGGAACGAGTGGAGAAGGAAGCCTGAGAGCGGGAGACTTATCAAGGAAAGAGGCGAGGAGGATCCCACACACGCCCTGTTCGCCCTCCACCCTCCACAACACAGGAGGGGACGCAGAGAAGGGCGAGAGAGAGAGAGAGAGAGAGAGGGGGGATGTATCAGACTGTCACACTCAAGGAGAGACAGAAGCATGCAGCACTCGGCCGCCCGGCATGAAAACAGCCAGATCGGATTGGAAATACTGAGCCTGGAAAAGAAAAGGAAGACAGCAGCACCATGATGACCGGGACCAGGAGGAGGGAGGAGGCTCGCTGAAAACATGGACCAGGTGAGGAAGGATGGAGAGGAGGAGGAGGAGAGTGAAGGGGAAGTGAAGGGGACCACTACCTCTAACACAAAACACACACACACACACACAACTTCCATCATCCATCTTTTTCCGTCTCCTGAAGGGGAAAACAAACAGCACAGCATGCACACTCTCTCTCTCTCCTGCAGCTGTGTCTCTCTTTCCTCGGGGTGAGGTTTGGCTCTGGGGGAGGGGGGCCCGGCACTGATGGTGTTGCCAACAAACAGCCACCGGCGAGTGCTTTGCCTCTGGAGGGATGACACGCCTTTAAACTTCACCGGCACCGGCTGAGAGATTGAAACTTGGAAGCATAAAGGGAGGGGTGTGGTTGAGTTATGTGGGTCATAATCAGTTCTGACATGTCACGATTAAATCTTTGCTTTTGTCAGTGTCAGTGTGAATGAAGCTGGAAAGAAGGAGGAAGGTTGTCATGCAACAGGATTCACCTCCTGAGCTGTGTGCGTTCATTCACAGCGTCTCCGTAACATCGTGTGCTCATGTCAGATTTTGTCATCTCCACCTCAGTTTGGAGAAACTGATGCTGAGTGAATTTAGTCTCCAACATTTGCAGAAACAGCCTGAGTTTCCTGAGTTTCCCGAGTTTCCTCTGCTCCTTGAATATTTGCTGTTATTTTCAGCCTGTTTGGCCGAGCTGCTGTCACTGGGTGTTGTTTCAGACAAACCTCCTCATCGCTCCCCTCTGTTGCCCTCCCAGTCATTGATTACCTCATCCTCCCCCCTTCCCTCCCCCTCTGTTGCTCTGCGTCTCCTCCTCTCTGGAGGTGTAAGCCTCAGGTTCGAGATTAAACAGGAGGAGGGGGGGATTACATCAGAGGGGGGTGACACCAGCCCGGCTGAATTATACATGTGCACGAGGGGGACGAGTGTGTGTGTGTGTGTGTGTGTGTGTGTGTGGCGTGATCCCCAACTTTTGCATGGATGATGTCACCGCTGCTAATGGTTAAAGTGCATTTACTTAAAGTGACCAAACGTCCTCTTTTACTCTTTTTCTTTGACATGTTTGCGGTCGTAAGATCATGCAAAGCTAAAAATTAAAACCTCAAAGTCCAAAATTAAAGATTAACAAACATTCTGAGGCATTGTTTCTGTTTTTGCACGAAGGAATTATGTATATATTTCATTTCATTGAAGCATGTTGTGAGGCATTTTTATGGAAGGCACCAGGAAAAAATGGCTAAAATTTTTTTTATTGTCTCATAGTTTCAACTCATCTCAAAATTTGTACTTTTTTTCAAACATTTTTGATTTTTTTTTCCAGAATTATAACTATAAATCTCATAATTTCAACTCTTTCTCAAAATTTAGACTTTTTCCCATATAATTTTTGTCTGTTTTGTCTCAAAAGTTAAACTTCATCTCCAAATTTTGACTTTCTTTTCTCAAAGTTTCAAATAATCTTAAAATTTTTATCAGTTATTTCTTAATTTTTACTGTTAAAAGTCAAGGTTTTGACTTTGTATCTTGTAATTTCAACTTTTATTAATAAATTTTGTATTATTGTCACAATAGTTCAACATTATCTTTTTTTTATGTCTCGTAGTTTCAACTCATCTCAAAATTTCTTACTTTTTTTCCAAATATTTTTGATTTTTTTTTTAGAATTATAACTATAAATCTCATAATTTCAACTCTTTCTGAAAATTTAGACTTTTTCCCTTATAATTTTTGTCTGTTTTGTCTCAAAAGTTAAACTTCATCTCCAAATTTTGACTTTCTTTTCTCAAAGTTTCAAATAATCTTAAAATTTTTATCAGTTATTTCTTAATTTTTAAAAAATGGCTATAGGTTTGCCAAAATTAATACACAATTTGGAGACGAGGAGTCGAAATGCGTAGATGGAAAAATAAAAAAAATGTTAGAAAAAAGTTAGTTTTTGCAATGAATCAAAACTATGAGAAAAAAAAAGACAAATTTGAGATAAAAAGTTAAAGTTCTGAGATATTGTTGAATTCTTGAGTAAAGTCAAATTTTGTGATAAGTCGAAACTTTGAGAAAGAAAGGACAATATTTTTTTTTTTTAGATGAAGTGAAATTTTTGTGACCATAAAGTTAAAGTTATGAGAAGAGGTTGAAATTTTTTGATAAGATGGTCAAAAATTTAAGACTAAATTTCAAAATTTTGAGATTATTAGAAATTTTGAGGAAAAAAAAACAAAAATTGGAGATTAAATTAAACTTTCAGACAATAAAGACAAAAAATATAAGGAAATAGTGCAACTGTTGTGATAAACAGCTGAAATTATGAGATAAATTGTTGAAATCCCCCAAAAAAGACCTAATTTTGAGATGAGTTGAAACTATGAGACAAAAAAAAAAAAAAAAAAGATAATGTTGAACTATTGTGACAATAATACAAAATTTATTAATAAAAGTTGAAATTATTAGATACAAAGTCAAAACCTTGACATTTAACAGTAAAAATTAAGAAATAACTGATAAAGAGTTTGACTTTAAGATTACTTGAAACTTTGAGAAAAGAGTCAAAATTTGGAGATGAAGTTTAACTTTTGAGACAAAACGGACAAAAATTATAAGGGAAAAAGTCTAAATTTTGAGAGAGTTGAAAATATGAGATTTATAGTTATAATTCTGAAAAAAAAAATCAAAATGTTTGAAAAAAAGTAAAAATTTTTAGATGAGTTGAAACTATGAGACGATAAAAAAAAATTATAAGGAAAAAACTTGAAATAATTAGATGTATATAATTGAGTATCTGAGAAAAAACATTAAAAATGATGAGATAATGATGAGAGAAACTTTGAGAAAAAATCCAATTTTTTGGATAAAGTTAAACTTTTTAGAAAATGAAGTCAATGTTATAAGAAATAAATTTAAAATTCAGATAAAAAGTCATATGATATCTTTTTGTGTTTTTAAATAGCCTTTTATCTCAAATAAAATTCTCAACAAAGCCACTTTTTTATGTTTACATGTTTAACTGGGAAGAAATTCAGCTTCTTTACATGACTCGTGTTTATTTTATAGAAAATTTTCACTTCAAACAAAACAGGATTTTTTTATGAAGCTACTGTTTGAGGATCTTATGATGTTTTTGCAGGATTAGGAAGAATATAGTCGCCCTCGTTTACCTTTTTCACCCTAATATGAAACCATGCATTTACACAGAGGGAACAGTGTTGCAGAAATATGTTGAGCTCACATGTTTGTGGAGAGACGCGTCTCTAACAGCAGATAAATCTCCTATGAAACAAAAACTATTTATAAGACGGTGCAGAGCGGAGAAACGCTGACACAGCGGGGCCTTGGTGCATCGCTGAGGTTAGGTCCTTTTGATAGATGGACCACATTGTGACGCAAAGGACGAATATGATTATAGCTCTTCCTGTCTATGGCGCAAGTGAGTATTATTGTCGTTTCTGGGATGTGGCTTCAAGGCTTTATCTGCGCTTTTTGTTTCCTGTGTTTGACTCGAAGTCAGCTTCATGTTTTTAGCCCAAAACATACTTTACTCTCCTCGCTGTGCCAACGTAAACACAGCCATGCAGTGTTTACCCTCGTCATGGAAAGGCTGCGGAGCTGACAGGAAATCATGGCGGAGTATCTGTGTCTTCAGAGGGAGAGATACACACATGTTCAGACGCACACGATAAGGAGGGCAGTGTCTCAGCCAGGAACAGGAAAAGGCTGAAAGAGTCTGAGTGAGTGAGCGAGTGAAGGGCAGCAGGAGACTGGAGGGAAATATTACTGTAATATTTCCTAAAGTTTCCAGCTGAATTCTCCCTGGAATGATGAAAACAGACTCTCACCTAATCACATCTGTCTCTCTCTGCCTCCATAAACTTTATTTCCATTTGTAAAGAGTCTTAATCATGTTGATATCTCTTAATTATTGATATGGAGCTATAATATTTCCTGATAGAGATTCTTCTACTGGCTGAGCAGTGACACACAGGGTTTGTCCGCCTCCTGCATTTTTCCTTTTTTGTACGCTTAAACAAACTTTTTCCAGAGACCTTTAGAAACATTTCCAGAACAAGTACAATGCATTTAGTGATTAAAGAAAACTTTAAGAAATGCTTTACTGTGACCTTTTAACTAAGACTGTTTCAAGTTTTATGGCAGCTCATAAAGGCCTGATTGTTTACAAAAAAAACTTGTCTGCACGTAACTTTGATTACATTTGCTGTGGCATTTTTTGGATAAGCTTAGATAATCAACCCCAGATCATAACACTGCCCCCACAGGCTTGTACAGTAGGCACTACGCCTGATGGGTGCATCACTTCACCTGCCTTTCTTCTTACCCTGATGCACCCATCACTCTGGAACAGAGTAAATCTGGACTCATGACCTTCTTCCATTCTTCCAGAGTCCAATCTTTATGCTCCCTAACAAACTGAAGACTTTTCTCCCAGTTAGTTTTACTGACTTAGTAGCTTTCTTAAAGCGACACAGCTGTTCAATCCCAATCTCTTGAGTTTCTTTTGCATTGTGCGTGTGGAAATGCTCTTACTTCTACTATTAAACATAGCCCTGAGTTCTACTGTTGTTTTTCTTCCATTTGATTTGGCCAAAGGATTTTTTTCCAACCACATTCCTTCCTGGAAGCCGATGATTCCCCACCATCCTTCCAGTTTTTAATAACGTGTTGGTCAGTTCTTAGCCCAGTTTTAGTTTCTGCAATCTCCTAAGATGTTAGCAGCAACGGTAAATACTTTTATAAGATATTTAGTGTCTCTTGTTATGTCATGTGGCAGGTCACCCAAATATTGACGTTTAGACGTAGAATGTTTTTCCGTTTTAGGAGTAATAAAGCAGCGTACAAGATTCTTCCAGGCAAATTCAAGTTGTGTAAAAGGTGTTTTGACAAATGTTTTCCTTTTGTCGTTCCGTCCAGTTCTAGTTTTAATCAGCATAAAAATCTTACTCAATGGAATTTTTTTCCAAATTGTTCCCAGTGTAATCACCCATGCAGTAATTATCCAATAGGAGGTTAAATCCAGTAACTAAAGCTGAACAGTTTATCATTTTCTGATCGAAATCATAATTTCAGACATCATGATCATGTGATTGCTCCTGACTGAACAAGAATCTGTTTTACACACGTCATTTGAGTCCAAAACTTTTGGGAAAGATCCTTTTTTCCTGCTGGATTTTTTTTTTTTGTAATTATCGCTTTTCGAACTTAGTCTTTTTTAAAACTGTTTTGTATTTTATCTTTTTTCACTTAACACAATTGTGGATATTTTGCACAACATCATTTTTAGAATTTAAGAGTCAAAGATAGCTCTTTTTGTTTTTCAGTCATTATAACTAAAAAATATGATGAGAAAATTCAAGTTTAGAAACGGAAAAAAAATTTTTAAGGTCAGATATTTGACTATCTCGAAATATTTTTTTTCTCGAAATTTTGCCTTTTATATAATAATTTTAGCTTCATTTCTCAAAATTTTATCTCAAAACTTTGACCTCAAATGTGAAAGTTTAGACTTTTTTTGTCACATAATGTTAAATTTATTTCTCAAAATTTTGACTTTTTTCCCCAGAATTTTGTCTTTACTTCTCAAAATTTCCACTTTTTATCTTGAAATATTAACCTTTTATCTCAAAGCTAGAAACAATTCTTACCTTCAGTTTTCATCCTTACATCGGAGTAAAAGCTTTTGATGTCATTTTCTGTCGAGTTTGTAAATATTTCTGTACATTGTGGAAAAGAAAATCACAATTAGATCTTTTTCTAAAATCGTTCAGCTTTACCAGCCACTGACTTTTTTTTTTGGCCGGGCTGTGTATATATCGCCATGGCAACACTAAAACCATGTATTGTGCAGCTTTACTATGCACGTGTCTGCTTTGAGGAGTTTATAAAACAGCGGCAGAGAAAGTTCTCATGGAAAAATCACTCACAGGAGGACGGTTTAAACGCCACACGAGCTGGAAATCACCTCGGCTCATTAGTGCCTGTGGATCAATAGTTATTAAGGCAGAACTGAGCAAAGCTGCGGTGATGGAGGCTCCACATCCACCACATCCATCACACACAGTCCAGGAGTGACTTCCTGAGAGGAAAAGAGGACGGAGACAGTGAAAGTTTTACAGCCAAACAAAAGCTGTGCCACTTCTTCAGAGGGATTCCCTGATGCAGCTGGATGATCCTCAGCGATGTGGACAGAGGTGACGCTGCTCTGTTTATGCCGCCGTCTGAGCACGACTCCCTGGAGGCCTCGGTTTGGGCGGCGAGGGGACGTATAACTCACTGCTCCGTCTGTGTGTGTGTGTGTGTTTGTGTGTGTGTGTTTCTGTGGCTCCCTGCCAGACTTATCTGGCAAATTGTTTTGTCTGTTTCCCATAGATGTGACTGAAGAGGAATGCAGTCAAAATTAGCTCAGGGCGCAGCGGGCGAGGAGGGAGACGTTTTATGAGAGTGAAAGTGAGAGGAAGAAGAAGAAGAGGAAGAAAGGGTCTTATTAAGTTACAAACGAGAGAATGTGAGAGACAGCAAATGCTACAGAAGGAGGGATAAAGAGGAAGAATGTGTGTGTGTGTGTGAGAGCCTCATGGTGGAACAGGTGGTCTAATCTGACGCCCCACCCATGGCACCCCCAACCCCCCCACCCGCCCGCCTGCAGCTCTCCAATCTTTTGACTCTTAGGAATTTCATCTTCTATTGTCCTGAGCCGATGAGACCGAGAGGCTCTCAGAGCATGAACGCTTTGTGCATATTTGCATCTAAATTAGAATAAAACACACACACACACACATGTATGAGCTGCTGCAGCTTCTCTGACATGTTTGTAGCTTCTGCAAGAAAATGGACTCACAGTAGAAACTAATCAGGAAAGAAAGTGAAGTTTTCAGCTGATCCTGCAGACTCCTTGAGCTTATGAGCATGCAGCATGCCAAAATAACAAACCATTTACTCTGATTGTGTTTTTCTTTTAGCTTAGTTTTGCAGATTCATGCTTCCATGCAATCAGCCTTTATCACAGATATAAAGTCATGCAAACATTTAATATACAAAAACTAGATTTAAGCAAAGAGGAAAAAGGCGTGTTGCATTGTCTGAAGGTTTGCATGTCTTATTCGTTTTTTTATGCCATTTGCAGCAATCTTTCCATCTTTTACCAGGACTTTTACATCCCACTTCTCACAAAATACTTTTAAAACAGAGACAAGATCAGGTAGAATCCCTTTTATTTCTAGATTTTCTAGTAAGGATCAACTCTGACAATTCTTTCCTAAAAATCTGGCTGTAAGCTTTGTTACCGGACCTTTCTTAGTCTAGAAGATGATAAGATAACAAAGATTCACAGACTGATTATGAGATCAGGCAAAATGATGAGAAATAAGATGAAATTTTGAGCTAAAAGTAAATCAAATTTTGGGTTTAAAAGTCAAAATTTCGAGATATATAGTCAAAATTATTGGGAAAAAGTCAAATTTTTCATTGTATGTGTAAAGATTTCAAATCAAAACACCCGCACACTGTCAAAACTTGCAAAAAAATCTGAGTTTATTAACGACGTTTCGATGTCAAGACCTTCATCAGGCTGAAACTGTTTGCCATTTAGCATCAAAACATTGTTAATAAACTACGATTTTTTTTGCAAGTTTTGACAGTGTGTGGGTGTTTACAGTCCAAACCATTGTTGGATACCAGCTCGCTGACACACCTATCCATAAAATAGATGTGCAAAATTACCTCCTACTATATGTGCGAAAAAAGGAGAAATCCAGCCAGTTTTTTTAATTTTGATATTTTTAACTGGCAGAAATTGGCTTCAGTACATTATTTATGTTGCCATTATCCGGGTTTTCAGAATATGGTCACACTAAAATTAAATCAATCCAGCACATAGACTTCTGATATATTGCCACCGCTTAACAATTGTTTGCATCAGGGCGGAACTCTGCTGTGCATGATTCAGAGAGTAGGAGAGAGAGCTGTGAATGAGCGACCATATAGAGACAGAAATGACATCCCATCATGCAAATAAGATAAATAACATAAGTCTATTAAGTCTAATGAACTAAAAAAAAAAACAAGGCAAAGACTTGATGAATGAGAGATGAAACCCACTGATTCACTGTAATGTTGGGTTCACTAAATATCACACTTTAAAAAAAATATTGTGATATGAACTGCACCATGGTATAAATAACAACCTGCCTTGTTTTAGATTGTATCTTTCAATCTCTCTGACAACGGCTAAAATCAAAACAACATTGCTCACATGAATAATTTTGATGGGATGATTGACTTTATCATGCACTCATGCACACTCAGATAATGCATCTAGTTTGTCCTGTGTTATGTTGATGTCCACATCAAAAAACAATAAAACAAATAAACATGTTTTACTGCAGGTTTCAAATATATGTTTTTTGGGGATAAAAGTCATGAAAAACTATATCATATTCCATTAGTAGAATATTTTTATTAACAGGCAAGTTATTAGAATCAGAATCACTTTATTGTACCGTCAAGGGAAATTAGAGTTGCAGCCAGAACACACAAAAGACAAGGTAGACAATGACAATAAGACCCAATTAAAATTCTAAAATACAGAAATAATACAACAACACCAAATAAGAAACACCAAATATATACAAAAGCATTAACAAAGTTCAGTCCAGAGCTCATACAAAAAGTATGCATAGTAAATAAGAGAGAAACGTACAAGTAAATGCAGAAAAGTGCAAAGTGTGAAAGTGCATTTAGAGCAGCAGTAATAATAGTACAAAGTTAGCTTCATTTTTAAAAGTTTAATGTACTTTATTTGCTAATTAATAAATGGAAATGGGTAAAAATGCACCTTTATGGATTCACCATGACAGCATTTTGGCGTCGTGTCCTCAGGTTTATAAATTGTTCAAAATTAAAACCACCCCTCAGATTTCTTCCTAATTAAAGTCGAGTAAAGTAAACAGCTACCTCATTTCTTGAGGAGGTGGTTGTTAAACCTGTCGTCGGCTCGTCTTTGTTCCCTCAGAGATTCAGGATGAAGTCGTGTTTCTCTGCGTGAGAAGGATGTTAGCACAGGGCTCATGTTCTTAATTCAGACTCTATTGGATTGTCAGTCAGTGCGGCGGCGTTTGGTCGATGCCTGCGGGCGCACAATGGGCAGATTGTCCCGTGAATGAAACTAGGACACACATCTCCAGGAAGTAAACAGCTCCTGTTCGGCTCAGGACAACTTCTGATGGAGGAGAGTGAACGTAGGAGGGCGAGCGAGTGAGCAGGCGGACGGGGCGTTGTCCCGCTGGGGTCAAAGGTCAGCCCGTGTGGTTAAAGCCCTTCCTGTCAGTAACACTTTGCGTCATGTCACAGGATGAGAGGGGCTGAGCGGGGGTTAATGGAACAAAACGGAGGGATGAGGTTTATCAGACATCCAATTACAGGCTGAGTTTGTCCCATTGAACCTGATTTTCTTCGTCTTCTGTCCCTGAATCTGCACCAATGAGCCGCTGACCTCTCGGTTTGTTTTCATGTTAAAGTTTCCTCTTTAAATGCTCCTGTTTTATAGTCGCTGTAATCTCCTCCACATAAACGACCTTCCTCTGCTTTTATACGAACACTCTGCTCCTCTCTCTGCTCTCTTTCTCCCATATTTGGAGCTCAGGTTGCATCGGTATCATTTCCACAAATCCTCCTAAATCCATCTGATGGGGACGAAATGAATTAAACTGCACAGAGTTGAGTCTGGGGTTTCTTTCAGAGCCCCCTTGTGGATCCTGGAGGCGACTGCAGCTCCAGTTTTCTGTCTTTTGGAGGGGATTGGGGATTATGAGTTTAGGGAAATCTCCGCGGGGACAGATGGTGGTCGCTCCACAGAACTTAGAGGAGAATAAGAGGATGTTTGTGTGTTTTACTGACGATGACGGTGCTCAAATCAAAGCTCTTACTGATGTTTGAAACTATCGACACCTTTATCAGATAACTCCTTTATTTTCCCTTTCCCTCTCTGATTCTGACACTTTTTTTTACAAGTTTAAAGGGAGAATTTCCTCTTCTTTGTTCTCTTGTTCTTTATCTTTTCCTGTGATTTAGACTCATGAATCAAAAAAACACCAGAAACAACAGAAACTAGGGCTGAACAATTTGCAAAAATAATTTAATAAATCTTTTTGTGACATTATTTGTGGGTTCTCCATCTTAAATATTGTTTAACAAACACAAGAAATGTTAATTTCTACGGACTAATTACTATTTTTACCATTTTCTCGCCTGTTACAGCCCATTTTAGCCTATTTTCATTCATATATATATTTTTACTTCCTACGACCATTTTCCGTTAGTTTTCTAACTATCTTCTAGGTTGTCTCCCATTTTTTACTGTCTTCCACACATTTTTTCTGTTGAAACTCATTTCTTACTAATTTTCAGGCTTTTTCTGAGTTGTCTTTGCAATTTTCTGCCCATTTTTGCTGTTTTTGGACCCTTTTACTGCCACATTCTGACTATCTTCCAGGTTTACCTCCGATTTTTTGCCCTTCCCCATTCATTTTTGCTTTTTGACAAATTTTTGCTACTTTCTGACTAATTTCCTGGATTTTCCCTTTTTTGCCATTTTCATGCCCTTCTGCTGCTTTTTGACATTTTTCCCTGCTTACTGACTAATTTCAAGGTTTTCTCCCATTCTTTGCCATTTTCTACCCATTTTTGCTTCATTTTAAAATAATTTTTTGCTTCCTATTTGGGTATCTGTAGGATTTTTTCTTCCACCAATTTTTGCTGCTTTTCAACGTTATTTTGCTGCTCTTCGACTAATTTCCAAGGTTGTCTCCTAATTTTTGGCCATTTCCCACCTATTTTTGCTGCTTTCAATCATTATCTTTGCTACTCTCTGACTATTTTTAAGGTTTTCTTCCAAATTTTTGCCATTTTCTGCCCATTTTGCTGCTCTTTGACAATTTTTGCTGCTTTATGATTATTTCTAGGTTGTCTCCCAATTTCTTGCCATTTCCTGCCCAATTTTACTGCCTTAACACTTTTTTCTACTTTCTGACTTTCTTCTGAGTTTCCCCAGATTTTGCCCTTTTTCACCCTTTTTTTTCTCTGTTTTTGGACCATTTTATTTGCCATTTTGAACTTATACTTGTTGCTACTTCTTGCTTTTTTTTTGCCACTTTTCACCACGAAAACAGTTTGTCTCTTTGGTTGAGTAATGCTGGTGTAGAGTATGAAACATCTTGTGCAAAAACTTTTTCTGGTATTCTGACATATTTAAGGTCAAATAATTATTGCACTGTCTGGGATTGAAATATTACATCAGGCCATATTGTGATTTAATCTAATTTGAGATGAATTGCTACTAGAAATGTATTTAGGAGGACGTTTCTGAAGTTGTCCTCTCTGTGGCCTTTAAAAGGAGACCACCCTGATTTAAAACCATGTCTAGACAAACTTATCTCAGAGTTTTAAGGCCAGTGAAACGCTTGGATTAGGATGTGATCCCTTCACACATCCAGGATTATTCGGTTTACAGTAAATTCACACTCCTGATCAAAATCTTAAGACCAGTCGAAAAGTGACACTAATTTACATTTTTTACTGTTGGATCTTAAAAAGGCAGAAGAAAAGTTGCTTGTCCAGTTTCTTAACTTGAATACTGTCTGATACAAACAACTTTTTTCTTACCCCATTGGCAGATTGTTTCCCTCTTGTATAAGCGAACAGACATCACTTTTGTCTTTAAATAACTTGAAATGAGACATTTTCCTGGACTGGTCTGGTCAATGTGGCTCATACTGAGCCCAGAAGGATAATTTTACTAAAATTTAGACATAATGACTTGCTTGGATTTCAGTTTTTGCTGTGTAAAGAATCATTTTTAAATTGAATTAAAAGAGAAATAACCTCAAAATCATGTTTCATGTTTCTGATGAGTGATGTGAGGAAGTGTCTGGGTTTTTCCCAAAGGTTAAATAAAGGAAAATCATCCAGTTCCCGGAGTTTAAAACAGCTTTTCTTTTTCTATGTGAGTTATTTTCAGAAGCTCCTGACTCATGAGTGACCAGCAGATTAATCTAATGTCAACACTTTGTTTCCTGAATGTTACTCGAGGACATTATCCATCCTCGGAGTTCATTCACATCGTGATGCAAGAGACGGGAAGTGAAGTTGTGAAAGGTAAAGACGTGAAGTGACGGTCAGCAGGAAGGAAACGGCTCAGCTGCTCCTGGAACCACAAACCTGTGTTTGTTTTCTCTGTTTCCTTCAGAGGAGGTTTTGAAGATATGTGTGGAGTATTTATGGAAAGAGAAAAAGTGGAATCCCCTGGATGTGATTCAGTGTTTGTCGTCTGGAGACGGTGGAGGTTGAATCAGTGGTCGTTTGTTGGAAGTGTGACACCTGAATACCCAGCAGTGTTGATGTTAGCTGAGGGTATTTCCTCCTCTTTGTTCTGTTATCTCAAACGCTCCCACATGCTCGCTCACATCAGTTAAGACCTCAAAGAGAAATCCACGATGTGACGGCATGTTTGGCCTCAGAGAGTCTGTAACACACGCACATTAATCCAGTCAGATTTAACAACAAGTCGGTTTGATAAGGCTGGAAGTCTTTGGATCCTGTGCCTTTCTGGCCTCGATGAGTAATTCTCTCCCCCCACAAACGTCTTCACCAGCCGCTCAAACCCAGCTTGAACCGTGCCCACGGGCTCTGGGCTGCATTTTGTCTGAGTTTCCGTCGGCCCGCGGGAGAATGAGCGAGGCAGCTGCAAAGAGAGAGAGAGGGAGGATTACAGTGTGCTGGATGAGGCGAAGAGAGCAAAGGGTCAGCAGGTCAGAGGAGCAGCAGAGTTTACTGGCAAGACAAAATGTAGAGACGGGACTTGGACTCTTCAACTATCTGGAAGATATTTACTCTGTTAGACTTTAATAAGACAAGAAAATGCTGGAATTCTTTCCCATTCTGACTTGATGAACAACTTCAGCTTCTCAATGGTCCCAGGTCTCTGTTGTGGTATTTGTGCTTCATTATGTTCAACATATTTTCAGTGGGAGACAGGTCAAGTAGCTGCACTCTTCTACTACAGAGCCACGCTGTTGTAACAGGAGCAGAATGTGTCTTGGTTTCATTGTCTTGCTGAAATAATCAGAGACGTCCCTGAAAAAGACAAAGTGTCTTGGATGGCAGCAGATGTTGCTCCAAAACCTGTTTGTACCTTTCAGCATTAATGCTGCCTTCACAGATACTGGGACAGTTACCCATGATGCCATGGGCACTAACACACCCCCATACCATCACAGATGCTGCTTTTGTACTTTGTGCTGAGAACAATCCGGATTGTCCTTTTCCTCTTTGGAAACACCACGTCCATGATTTCCAAAAAGAGTTTAAATGTGGACTCGTCAGACCACAGCAGACTTTTCCACTTTGCCTCAGTCCATTTCAGATGAGCTTGGACTCAGAGAAGCCGGTGGTGGCGGCGTTTGTGTGTGTTGTTGATGTCTGACTTTGTCTTTGCATGGTAGAGTTTGAACTGTCACTTGTAGATGTAGTGATGAACTGTGTTAACTGACAATGGTTTTCTGAAGTGTTCCTGAGCCCACGTGCTAATATCCTTTACACAATGATGTGTGTTTTTAATGCAGCGCCGCCTGAGGGGTCAAAGGTCACGGCCATTCAATGTTGGTTTTGGGCCTTGCTGCTTACGTGCAGAGATTTCTCCAGATTCTCTGAATCTTTTGATGATATTATGGTCTGTAGATGATGAAATCCATCAATTCCTGCAGTTGGACAAAGTTGAGAAACATTGTTCTTAAACTGTTGGACTATTTTCTCACACAGTTGTTGACAAAGTGGTGAACCTGGCTCCATCTTTGCTTGTGAAGGACTGAGCCAACTACTCGTGTTTGGTGTCAATAAGAAACTCACACCTTGTTCATTTCAGACGTCAGAGCCAATTTGCGGCAGAGTTTTGGATTACAACTCAAGTTTCCAGAAAACAGTTTAAATTTCCCACCTTGAAATAGATTTTGGTGGAAAAACTGCATCGTGGAAATGTAACGGCCATTTAACTGGTATCATCTGACTCTTTAAACTTGAATACTTTTGGAAAATCATCTTGAAAATACAGTTACGGTCAAAGCACTCTCACAAAGCCTGTCAGCTGTTTCCTCCTCTCGTGCCAGTTGTCCCGCCAGACAAAGGGGACTCCTCCTGTAGCACAGCGAGTGGGAATTTATGACCCCATGCAGGCCGCCATTGACCCCCCCCTTTCCCCTCAATCTTCCCGCAAACCCTCTTCAAAGGAGTGCCACAGAAGCCTCTGTGTCAACAGGCAGGGACAGATCTACATCTCATTCACAGGAGCAAAAATATCCTGACGCTGACGCCCTGACAGTCATGTATGTTTACATACAGTTGTGGCCCCTTTAACATCAATGACAGCTCGAAGTCTTCTATGCTCGTTGTGGATGAAGGTCTTTATTTTCTCAATGGTAAAACTGACCATTCTTCTTGGCAAAAAGCCTCCAGTTCCTGTAAATTCTTGGTCTGAGGTCAGGAGACTGAGATGGCCACTCCAGAACCTTCACTTTCTTCTGCTGTAGCGTTACCGTCCAGGTGAACAGGAACACAAAACCTAGTAACAGTACACACTTGCAGGTTCATGCAGAGTACACGTCGAAGACCCGACTACTCACATTTAAAAGGAGGTCATAAAAGACTATTGTACGACTTAAGTAGGAAGTAAGTAGTCAAACCTGGTTCAAAGGACTCGGAAACATCGAGTGTGTAGGGGTTTTGTAGTATGATCCACCTCCGTGTAAGTGTCATCCTTACCACCTGGAAAGTAGTATCCGGAACAACTGAGGAGAGGTTTACCTTGTTACAAATACCAACACCTGTTTTTCAAGTGAAAACGAGAGTAGTGAGGTTTACTGAAACAAGGTCTTCAAAACTCCGAACAGAGACACGACAAACCGCATAACATTCGTCCTTTGAAACAGGCATTTGCGTAGAAATGGCTTTTTTCTTCAAGTGCCTCATTATTGTGCATCTTGAAACAGCCAGACCACATTCTTTCAGAGTCCTGTGTTTCAGCTGAAGTTATTTGTGGGCTTTTCTTTGCATCCCTAACAATTTTCCTGTCAGTTGTAGCTGAAATGTTTGTTGGTCTACCTGACCGTGGTTTGGTTTCAACAGAATCCCTCATTTTCCACTTCTTCATTAGAGTTTGAACTCTGCTTATTGGCATCCTCAGTTCCTTGGATTTGTTTTTATATCCCTTTCTTGTTAAATACAGTTAGATTAACTTTTCCTGCAGATCTTTTTACAATTGTTTTGCTTTCCCCATGACTCAGAATCCAGAAATGTCAGTGCAGCACTGGGTGAAAGATGCAAGTGTCTGTCAGGAGCTCAGAAACTCACTGACCTTTCACTGACCATGATTTAAAAGAGTAAACAGTTATTTGTTGAACATCTTGAGCCTGAACATTGGGTCTTTTTGGCTCCTGTTGGGAGGAAAACCATGAAAATCAAATGTAACAAAAAGAGGAATAGTGTGGCCTGCTTGGCAGAGACGCGGGTGTTACGCTCTCAGCGGAGGCTTAAAGTGAACGATGCTAAAAAGATTTGGCAACTACACCCGTCAGACTGAAAGAAACGAGGCGATAACTGGAGGGAAGCCGAGTGAAACAGAGGAGATATGAAAGAATAAGGGAGGAAGACGCCTGGAGGGGGGGAGGAAAGTTGGAATAAATGGGGTAACAACAATTAATCATAGCATACCAGTGAGTGCACACGCTCTGTGCGGGGGCCTGGGGGACCCTGTGTGTCCCTGGTCAGGAAGGCGGGGAGCCAGCGGTTTGGTGGGGGGGGGGAAATCAGGCGAGTAAATAGGTTGATGGTTGTTTAGGTTCGTCCCACAAGGCGCCAGGCGTGTGAGTGTGAATCTGATTATGTAACGTGGACTTCCCTCAGTGTTTGGGTGCTTCCTCCTCATCCTCATTCCTCCCTCCAGGGAACCAGATCGGGGGCGCGTCGCCTCACATCACCCTCAGATCCCGGCTTACTCAGCCAATCACAGGGACCCTCCCCCTCTTTTCCTCGCCGTCGTCGCCTCAGGCTGTGTGTCAGGACTGTGACTAAGCCTGACCCAGAGACGACGCAGGAGAAGGAGGACAGATTCTTAAAAATACGATCGAAGCATCTTTAAATCACTTTTCTGTGACAGTAAATCAGCTTCTTACCCACCTGCTGAGATTTCACACACACACACACACACACACACACACTCTTCTTCCTCTGCACATCAATAATAGAAAGCCCACTTTGCTTGCCTGACAGGAAAATTGATGCGTAGCGTGAGTCAACTTGGGGGGAAAGATGTTCTCAGCCCCAACACAGGAGGGTTCACTAACACCGGACATCAGAGCTCAGACTGATTTATGTCCTTTCAGGCTGGGAGAAAACCACACACACACACACACACACACACACACAAGCTCTAGAAACAAACCTGAGAGCTGGAATTTATATATTTTTTAATTTCCAGTTCAAAAAAGACATCTTTAAACTAGAGTCCAATCTAATGTGTATTGAAACAAGTTATTTTAATACTAAGAAAACGGGAGGGACTCGTGATAGAAAAAAAAGAAATGACAGAATAATAGACAAATATACGACAGAGAATTAGGGTCACATTAAGAATTTATTGTTTTTTGCTTCATATTTTACTACAAGATTAAAGTCAAATTTAATTTTACAATGAGAATAAAGTCGAATTTAATTATTTTACAAGAAACTTCGGGAAAAGAGAGCCAAAAGGAGACTAAACCTTTTCCTTCCTTCTGAAGAAGGAGAAATAAATATTCTTATTTCTCTTATTTACTCGGCTCCACCGGAAATTCTCTACTGCGCAGACTCTGGCTGCACAATGGCGGCTAGAGAATCGGGGTTTTTTGGCTTCAAAAACGTAGAACGGTGACAGGCGGAAGCACGCTGTCCATTCTATATACAGTCATTGGTCATGATATTAGGATGCATAACGATCCCTAAACTCTCAGCAAACTGCAGCATGAACGACCTGGAGAGGAATTTGAGCCACATTTGATGTCACACTCCTCAGAAAGGAGGCGGTGAAGTTGAGGATTTTTGAAGTGTGAGTTTTTGGCTGAAACTGAGTCGGAGCCTGAAGTTGGCAGCTGCAGCTCTTGGCGTGGGAAGCTGCCCCCCCATGACTCTACTTTCTGGCTTTTTGAAGTGTCTCTCTAATACTCCCTCCCCTCAGACTAATAGTAGCCACATGGACTCTGAGATCTGAGTCACTGCTTCATCGCCACTTTTCCACCCTCGTCTTTTCCGAACGTTTTTACCTCTTTGCGTAAACGCCTCAGCCAAAGAAAAACTCTGACTTCTTGGCAGTGCTGTGAACTTCCTCTTCCACTGATGAGTAAGCTTCCTCAGCACTGTATTGATTCACAGACAGTATCATGTGCAGCTAAAAATATGCTTCAGAAACACTTTTCCCAGAACGTTTCGTTCGTTACCTGCATGTGGAAAGAATTCAAATATCTTATTGTCTTTTTTTAGCCTCTTTCTCCTGTCATTTTTTAGATACAGTGATTAATGATGAGCATGTTTGACCCTTTGACCTGTCAGCTCCCAAGAGTTGAGGTGAAATAATCCACTTTTATTAGAGAATTGAATGAATTTATCACTTTTCTAAAGCCCCGTCTTGAAGTTTTTCTGTCTCTTTAACTCATGTATGTGATTTATTTTACTTTAATACATCATGATCCATCATAACACAGCTGCCTCGTGATGCAAACCTTACATAACGCTCTTTGGGATAATTACACACAATCACAGAAGTGCTTTGTGGTTGTATCATGGGAAAAGATGCCATTATCATAATTAAAAGATGTAATAACACAGATTAGTGCCGTTAATGCTCCAGTTTGGCTCGTTTCAGCTGCTTGAACCCAAAACTCCTGATTGATTGTGAGGGAAATTTTCACTTTAAGATGCAAAAAGTCAAACAGTTTCTCCCCACTGTGCTTGGATTGTTGTGTAGTTGGCGTCTCTCCTGCTTTTTCTCCTGCACAGAGATGTTTTGGCACAGGCAGAGGGAGCCCGCACGCTGTGGCTCTGCAGGGCCGTGAGCACTGATTTACCCAACGCACCTCCTCCTCTTTTCCCACAAGTCAAGTTCACTCACACAGGCACATTCAGCTTCCTGAGCAGGGACAATAAAACTTACTGTAAGTTTAAAGGACAATTTAAAGAAACAGTTTTGTGCGAAAAATTTGCAGAAGCTCTTTCCACCAGTTAAAAACCTAAAAATGAAAAGTGATTTGTTGAGTTTTTTTGCCCAATTAAAGTGAAAATTTCAACTTTTTATCTCAGAAGTTTGAATTTTGCTCATTATTTTGATGTAATCATCTGAAAATGCAAAATTCACCTCTCAAGGTTTTTGATATTTTACATCAACTATGTCACTATTTTGACTTTTTTTGCTCATAGTCATGACTTTATCTCAAAACATGGACTTTTTACTTCAACATTTCAACTTTTGTGACATAATTTTACATTTTAATTCATCATGTTCACTTTAAATCCATTTTTGACTTTGTATCTGAAAAAATTGACATTTGTTTATCTCAAAATGTCTTTTATTTTCTCTTACTTTTACTTGTTTATCTGAGAAATTAAACTTTTTCATCTGTTTTTTTTTTCTAAGTCTCAACTTTTAAATTCAAAATATGACTTTAATTCATAATTGTAACTTTACTATCTTGTAACTTGTAAAGATGACTTTTTATCTTGCAATTAACTTTTTTTGGCAAGATAACATCATTTTTTTTATCTGGCAATTGTGACATTTTTCTCATAATTTTGACAATATTTCAAAAAATTAGACAATTATCTCATAATTTTAACTTTTCATCTCAAGATCTGGATGTTAATTTCATAACTTAGGCTTTTTCATTCAACATTTTGACTTTTTTCCTCGTAATTATGACTCAACTACTCCAAAATTTTGATTGATATCTCATAATTCTGACTTTATCTCAAGATTTGACCTTTTACCTTAAGATTTTGACTTTTTGTTTTACTTTTTCCTGATAATTTTGTTGTTTTTTCCCCCTCAAGATTCTAACTTTAATTTCATAACTTTGACTCTTATTTTAAGATTTTGACTTCAATCTCAAATTTTAGACTGTTTTCCTCATAATTTTGACTTTATTATTTTAACATTTTGACTATAAACTCAACATTTAGACTCTTTTTTTTACAGTTTGACTTTTTCTCACATATTTATATTTTGATTTATGGTTATATGGACAAAAAAGAATGAACAAAGACAGTTTTTCCTTTTTAATTTTTTCAACTTGAAAAGAGTTCCCATAAAAATGTGACAGCGTTGAAAGAAAAAGTGGTAGATATTTGTATTTCTCCAATTCCCAGAAAACTCATTCAAGCAAATGCACTTCCATATCCTGGTGTTTTATTTTGAAGGGGAGCCCTCTGAACTTCCGCCGCCCCTCCTGCCGCTCCTGTGTGCGCGCTTGTGTGTGTGTTTTGACGCTGCTGCTGCAGTTTCCAGGCAGGGGCCGAGCTCACAGGGATTTATGCACAACCTGATGAGGTCTGGCGGAAGAAGAAGGAGAAGAAGAGGAAGAAGAGGAAGAAAAGGGTGGGAGCTGAAACATTCTGGGGGGGTTTAGTTTGGAGGAAGGAAGCTGGAAAAGTCCAGATCGTATAAGTTTACGCACGTCGTCTCTCGGAGCAACAAACCAGCTTCGCTCCTCTGCAGCCGAACAGTCTCCGCTGCCCAATGAATGGAGTTGCTTTCTGCCTTGTTGGAATACCCCCCTACTCTGACAACCACGTAAGTCCTGACATCGACCCCCCCACCTGAAAAGAGTGATAGGAGAAAGCTGAAGGTCTGTTTGTGCGCGCACAGTCTGCGTTGTTTGGGGCTGGTCAGAGAGCGTGATTTCCTAAGAGGATTAACACTAGTTTACATAGCTGCTGTGTACACACACTCAGACACACACTCTGCTCAAAGGAGTGTGTGAAATCTACAGGTTTTTTCTTCATGGGGGGGGGCAGAAACTCACCCTGGAGTCGGTGAGAAAGGCCCGGGCTGCTGCTGCCTTTTGTCCGCTTCTCGGTGCAGCAGCGCGGCTCAGTTCGGGGGGGACGTCCCGTGCGTGGATGCGACTTTTACGCATGAAAATGTCTTTGTGTGATACAAACTCTGCCATCCTGCGTGTTAAAACTCAGATTTTAACTCCAGAAATGGGCTCAAAGAAACATTTGTGTTTGATTATCTCCTCTAAAAACCTCCCACAAGTTCTTTTCAAAGGGAGCAGCTACATACTCCTGGTTTTATTGTGACTTTATAGGTAAAAATATTTGTTTTAGAGCTGAAGTCACTCAGGTCTGAGGACAGGAATGTGTGTGAATGTGTGTTTTCAGGTGAAGAGATAAGATATGTCACTCTGGGCGGTGGTCTCACTGCAAAAACTGAAACCTTCAAACATCAATTTTGTCTTTAACCCTTTAGATCCCACCTAAATCTGGCTTATAAGTCATGTTTTGTTTCAAAGCTTATAACTGAAGTATAACAAGGTCAAAATCCATTAGTGACACCTTGTTTTAAGAGATTTTAATCTCAACTTTCAGAAAATGTCATGTTTTGATATATGGCTTAAGTCCACATCAGGATAAATGGAGCTGTTTTTTATAACCATTTTTGAAAATCATTAACCTCAAGATGCTTCATCCTAGACATCAAACATCCACCACACCACTTCTACACCTTGTCATCGACATCTGGGTGAAAATTGAGCTTTTTAGGTAAAACTTTGTAGGAGTTGGAGAGTTTTTAGTTTCAGGTACTCACTGTCCACACTTTCGTTTGAAGACTGTGCAAACAAAAACAGCTTTGTCAGTGCTCAGTGTCCTCTTTTTAGTCAACTTTGCTCTCTTTGTGAAAAGGTTTGCCAGAAATCATGAAATTGTAGTTCACAGTCACAGATTGTTCCTCTTCATGAATGTAGATGAAGACACGTGGTAATAAACAGGTCTCGCCAATGATCTAAATGGCTACAGCTGGCTTTGTGGAAAGGGTAAGGTGATTGGTTACTGTTGGAGTGAGTGACAGGCCTGTTAGCCAATAAACAACCCTATAACAGAGCGATTACACAAGACCAGAGTGCGCTATTGGCCAGTCAAGCAGGGAGAACTTGTTGTCTATCACAAGCTGTCCTGGGATGAAAACTCAATTTAGTCTTGCAGCTAGAACCCTGTTGAAAACAAAGACTTGCAGCTTTGTCAGATTGACATTGAGGAGGAAATGCTCTAAGACTGTGAAGCTGCTGTTATTGATGAGAACAGACACGACAGACAGACAAACAACGGACTTTACAGGAGAAATTTCACCACTTGGAATAATTTGATGAAACAACACTTTTGATATGTTTGAACTCTGGATTCCTCTGGTGGAAAGGAGAGTGAATATTCAGGGTACGGGGGTCAGGATGTGACGTAATGACCCCAAACAGGTAGGACGTCCACGTTGTTGTGAGTGATTCTCGTTTTGTTGGTGAAGAAAACTGAAACAAACGTAGAGACTGAAATGTGAAGAATCTAAACTTTCTAGCGCGCATGTTTATACTTTGATGACGTCATAGGAAAAGTGAACAGATCTGTGATGACTCGGTGGGATATAAAAGGTTAAATCTCTGCTTTGATTTAACCTCAGCTCTCCGTGTGTGATGTGGCTCCGTCGTTGCTGTAATTAGGAATTTCTGTCTCTACCTTCCTCTTTTTTTTCCCCTCCAGCAAAGAATAATGT
>RPOG01002919.1:61566-77045 GCA_008086565.1 Thalassoma bifasciatum
TTAGTCAACTTTGCTCTCTTTGTGAAAAGGTTTGCCAGAAATCATGAAATTGTAGTTCACAGTCACAGATTGTTCCTCTTCATGAATGTAGATGAAGACACGTGGTAATAAACAGGTCTCGCCAATGATCTAAATGGCTACAGCTGGCTTTGTGGAAAGGGTAAGGTGATTGGTTACTGTTGGAGTGAGTGACAGGCCTGTTAGCCAATAAACAACCCTATAACAGAGCGATTACACAAGACCAGAGTGCGCTATTGGCCAGTCAAGCAGGGAGAACTTGTTGTCTATCACAAGCTGTCCTGGGATGAAAACTCAATTTAGTCTTGCAGCTAGAACCCTGTTGAAAACAAAGACTTGCAGCTTTGTCAGATTGACATTGAGGAGGAAATGCTCTAAGACTGTGAAGCTGCTGTTATTGATGAGAACAGACACGACAGACAGACAAACAACGGACTTTACAGGAGAAATTTCACCACTTGGAATAATTTGATGAAACAACACTTTTGATATGTTTGAACTCTGGATTCCTCTGGTGGAAAGGAGAGTGAATATTCAGGGTACGGGGGTCAGGATGTGACGTAATGACCCCAAACAGGTAGGACGTCCACGTTGTTGTGAGTGATTCTCGTTTTGTTGGTGAAGAAAACTGAAACAAACGTAGAGACTGAAATGTGAAGAATCTAAACTTTCTAGCGCGCATGTTTATACTTTGATGACGTCATAGGAAAAGTGAACAGATCTGTGATGACTCGGTGGGATATAAAAGGTTAAATCTCTGCTTTGATTTAACCTCAGCTCTCCGTGTGTGATGTGGCTCCGTCGTTGCTGTAAT
Organism: Thalassoma bifasciatum; assembly: GCA_008086565.1. NCBI lineage: Eukaryota > Metazoa > Chordata > Actinopteri > Labriformes > Labridae > Thalassoma > Thalassoma bifasciatum. The sequence goes on from RPOG01002919.1 coordinate 62,399, forward strand.
TAGGAATTTCTGTCTCTACCTTCCTCTTTTTTTTCCCCTCCAGCAAAGAATAATGTTTCCTCTGCTGCGGTGACGCTTTAATTGAACTCCTCTCCCTCAGATGCTTTTATCTTTTTCAATTTCGCCGCTTGTTAATGTAATTTTACAACATTTGTCGTAAACTGCGAAGCTTTCTTCTCTTTCTTTTGTCGTCCTCTTTACGCCGACCTGCTCCGTACCTGACCTTTGACCCCGCGTGTCTCAGCCAACACCCTGCTCTTATTTTGCCTGTTTATCTCACTTATCAGCAGCCGGAGAGAGGAATTTCTCTCCATAATGGATGCTTTTCTCTCACAGTAAACTGAATTATCCCCCTGATGTGAAACTGAATCCATCGAGGATCATGAATGACTCTTTTCTGGCTTCGCCGTTTGAACCAATCAGATAAAAACGACCTAGAATCAGATCACACATCTGACACTTTTTACCCAGAAAAGGAAGGAAAGAGAAGTCTGCTGGGACTCATTAATGTTGTTAGCGGCCTCTTGTAATGTAGCAGCGCAGGCGGATCAATAGAGGGCGAGGACGTCAGGGCGGGGGGTGATGCTGCATCTCGCCACGTGACGCTGACTTTATTGATGATGGGAAAGAGGAGAGCGCTTTTATGAAAATCTTGGTCGATGTTAAACGTGGACCAGCTCTGTGTTTGATTTCACTTCCACAAATCGATGACGCGGGGTTTGAAATTTTGCTGATCCTCTTTTTTTTTTTTTTCTGTACCTGTGAAGTGTATTTACATCCAGACGGGGGGGTGGACCCGTCCAGTCAGCAGGTCCAGGATCAGCGTCCGCGGTTGGAGCGGCGTTAACGGGAAACAGCTGCGTGATGCTGCAGATGAAAGCGTTTTCTCTGATCATTAACAGATGCTCTCAGAAACACAGAACAGACGATGCTTGGATGGTTTTTAGAGGACTGTCACATCACGAGATTGGCAAAAGGGGCGTGCTTTTATTTTGAAATTCTCTCTCTAGCATCTCTTGATTTCTATGCTGATGGTTTTGCATAAGAATCTTTTTACAAAACAAGAATGACGCTCTTGTCCGAGTCAAAAAGAACGGTTATAAGACCTGAGTTGGCTTTGCAAAAAATATTTATGGGGGGGGCAACAGAGGGGCAGTCAATTGTTAAATGGATGCAAATGGCAGAAGTCTTTGTGCTGGATTAGTTTTATTTTAGGTTGATCATATTCTGAAAACCCCAAAAAGAGGAGCCTCTACCTAAAAAAGTAGCTTCATGACTAAACATGTATTCAAAACACTTCTTCTCTATTTAAAATTAAATAAAATTGAATAATAGCAACTAAACCACCTTGTTGCCATAGTTACACATTCCTTTTCTATTGGCACTATTTACTTATCTGGTCTTATAGTGGTTTTCTTTAAGCCCTTGTTTTTATCCTGCTCTTACCTGTAGTTTTCACTTCTTCCAGGAGCTTTTATTCGTTTTAATTTGTTTATTTCCATAGAGGTTTTTTATGGTGGGTGAACCTTGAGGACTTTTTAGTGTTTTAATGTTTTATTAGTGCGTCAATTCCAATGGTTTTGTGCACTGATTGTTTTGTTCTGTGCTCTGCTGCAAAACAAATCTACCTATGGGTGCAAATAAAGTAACACTGAACCTTGAACATGCACCGATAAATTGTATCAGTATCGGTCTTTGTTTCCTTAATTTTGGGGGATCGGTGATCGGCCAATCGTTAAATATAAAAACAATCTTCTCTACCTCTGCAAAAGTCTGAAAGTCAGCTATTGTAGCTTTGTTTTGCTCTGCCAGACTGATTCTTAAAGTCTTTAAATTTGGAAAATGAAAGACAAAAGAAACTGATGCAGTGTAGAAGTTTGGACACCAATATTCTAAACATTTAATTTATATTTGAGAGAATTACCTCATATGCAGTTAAAACATAAAGTTTGTATCGTTTCACAGGTATTGTTCAATGTTTTTCAATCAAATAAGATCGGAACATTGTATCAGTATTAGCAAAAACTGATATCAGCAAAAACTGATCAGGCTTTTCAAAGATAGGTGAATGTGCAGACCCTGATGGCAACAAAAAAAATGTTTTGAATCCCAATTTCTGCCAGTTACAAACATGAAAATGAAAAACAGGCTTTGTTGAGATTTCTCCATTTTTTCTTTTCTTTTCTTTTGCACTGATAAAGTAAAATAAATTGAGATAAAAGGCTAAATTTCAACTTTTACCCCATAATTTTGACTCTTTATCTCAAACTATTGACTTTTATCTCAAAATTTTGACTTTGAAAACTCAAAATTTGATATTTTAGCTCAAAATTTCAACTCATTCCTCATAATATCAACTTATCTCAAAGTCAGTCAGTGAATTTCTATCGTCTTAAACTCAGCCTCACAACTCTTTTCGGCTTTCATGGTTCTTCCATTTCTTGACAGATGGTGGAGATGGGGGGGGTTTAATGTCACGTTGTGTCAGTTTAAATGATGTAAAGAAGAATTAAGGCTCATTAATTCCTTGTATGTGAAAATGTACTCTGCAATGAAACATGATTCTGATCCTGGATAAAAAAATCGTACCAATAATCCTAATTATCTTCAATCTGAGGAGTCATATGAAGGTTTTATAGCTGAGCTGTGCATGTGCAGAACCTCAAATTTGCACAAAGTTGCACCTTTTTTGTCAGTGATTGAAAATGTTATTTGATTTTTAGAAGTGTCCTGATAAAACTTTTCCACTTCCTGTACGATACTGATATTGCAGCCTTGAGTATTGGCTGATACCAATATCGATCCGATGTGTTATCAGCAGGAATAGTGTGACGTTCAGCTCTATTTGTCGGTCTTCTGTAAGTTTATTAAACTCCACTTCTCTGCCGTACTGGGAAACTTGTGCATGATAAGTTTTGCAATGCAGTAACACACTCTGAGGTATTTAACTGCAGCATGAACTGAACCTGAGTTTGTCCTCATAAGGATGTAAACACGGCCAATAATCGAGGCCAAAATCAACATAATTAAATACAATTGGATCCCGTGCGTTCCTTCATTTTATAGAAAACATGTTTTTCATTTATTTGTTGGAAAGTATCTGCAAAGGGATGCAGAAGTGGAGTTTCAATAACATGACCTCACGCTGCAGCTATGGAGCGTTTTTGGCCTGATTTACTGTTGGAAATGTAAATCTACAAAAACAAACACTTTAATTTTGATGGTTGCTTCATGCCGAAGTTGTTCCATCACTTCTTCTTGTTATTGCAGCGAAGTTTCCTCCATGTTTGTGCTCCAGGCTTTTAAAAAAACAGCGTCAGGATGTGTGTTTGTTTCCATCTCTCCAGGCTGCGTGTGTCACATACCAGGAACATGACTGTTATTTGGATCACACACTCTCTGTGACCACGTCAGCGCAGTGAAGAGTGTGTGTGTGTGTGTGTGTGTGTGACAGAGTGCACCGTATCACTCTGTAAACGCCGTTAAAGCATCTCTCACACCTTAACACCTCGGCCCTCCCACCTCGACGCCGTCACTCCTGCTGCATTCCTGGAGACGACAGCTGTGATCCAACCTCCACAATCATTAACCTGGAGTGTGTGTGTGTGTGTGTGTGTGTACATGTGTGTGTATTGACACACTTGAAGCACAGGTGTTTGCAAATAAAGACTCTCAGCTTTGTTTACATCACACTCTGAGGGTCAGAGTTACACACACATAAAGTGAGTGCAGGTGCATGAACCCTGCATCATTGAGGAAACCCTCGTTACCGTAGGAACAGGGTGCAGCCGGCGTTTTTGGCGGCGAAGGACATCAGTCCCGGTTGACCTTGTTTACTGTGTCCGGTGAGGGAGGGAGCGGTCGTTGTAGCTCTGCAGAGCAGGCGTGTTTCTGTAGCTAATGGCTCTTTATTGATCCTCTGTCGCTCTCGTTCTCTCTGCTGGAGTCCAAACTTTTTCAACGATGCTTCTATTTCATCCTCACGTGTAAAGTTTCACACAGCAGGCACACATATTCACTGAATATTCTGTTATTAAACACTCAACCTTAGACTCCAACATGCTGCAATATTATAATCACAGACAATGTGTCAGAAAACCAGATGTAATTTTTCGGCAGTAAATGTTTTCCGCTCTACATCAGTGTTACTCTACTCAAGAGACAAACTGTTGAAAGCTACTTTTGCAGGAGCAACAATTAAAGTTGTGAAAAGTGGCAAAAAAATGGCAAGAAGTAGCAATAATAAACAAGTTCAAGCTGGGAAAAATGGTCGAGAAGCAGCAAAAATGGATGAAAACTGGGAGAAAATTTGGAAAATGGTCAAAAAGGAGCAAAAAAAAGTATAAGTAAGAAGTGACTAGAACTGAAAACGATATTGAGTGCATAGAAATAGACGTACTTTTCAGATGGAGGAAGTAATTCTTATTTTCTGAGACACTGAATTTTCATTATCTGTAAGTCATAATGAATGAAATTTAAACACTTTGTTGATCATAAACTGGGAAGTTGTGTTGTTACATCAACAATAGTCTGAGCCAGTGAAACAATATGAAACAGAAATGTACCCAACATATAGAAATTGGAATCAGAAGATATTTATATACACCACGGTTTCCATTGATATATCTATTGATTTGAAAATATTGACTTGGATGTTCAAAGCTGATGTTCAAAATGTAAAAATAGTTGCTTGAGTTAAGAGACTAAAGAAATAAAGGCTTGAAATAATTCATTTTTTGTTTAATGAGTCTAATATCTGAGTTTACCTTTCAAATATTGAATTTACATTCTAATTTTTTTAGATATACCTGCACACGCCAACGTAGTTTCTTTTGTGCAAATCCAACTTTTCTCCCCAAACCAGAATTTTAAATAAAAGCATCCATTCAATCATTTAATCATTTTTCTTTAGATATAATTCTTTTTATTTGATTTGATGGCCTTGTTTAATATCGCAACCATCCAAATAAATCAGCATACTAGTCACTCTTTGACGAGTTATAATACGTAAAAACAAGGTCGTCCAAAGCTGTTTAACCCTTTATTGCTAAACGTATCATATTTGACTCATGAGTTCAAAGTTTTCTATCTCATCAATATGATAAATAGTTTCTTTAAAAACCTGTTAAAAATATTTTTAAAATCATATTCTATCACCTTGAGGATTGTCACATCACTACAGTTGGCTGAAGTTTTATTTTGGCTCTTTTCAAAGTGTCTGCTCTCATGAAATCATCCACTCACGTATTTTCAGGAAAATCATTGCTTCATTTTCAAGAAATTGCCGTAAGAATAACATCTAAATAGTAACTTTTTTTTAAAAAAAGTTTTTTTTTCTGCATGAATTGAATGCATATGTACGGAAGAGGATTAGGGCCACTGAGAAAAATAAAAATTCCAAAAAAAAAAAAAAGAGTCAGAATTCTCAGAAAAAAGTCAGAATTCTGTCTTTTTTCTCAGAATTCTGACTTTTTTCTCAGAATTCTGACTTTTTTTTTTTTTAGATTTTTTTTTTCTCAGTGGCCCTAATCCTCTTCGATAGAATTCTGACTTTTTTCTCAGAATTCTGAGAAAAAAGTCAGAATTCTGAGAAAAAAGTCAGAATTCTGAGATTAAAGTCAGAATTCTGAGAAAAAAGTCAGAATTCTGACTTTTTTCTCAGAATTCTGACTTTTTTTTTTTTGGAATTTTTATTTTTCTCAGTGGCCCTAATCCTCTTCCGTACATATTCACTGAAAAACTTTAATAAAATAGTTCTCAAAACTGCCCAGTGTGTCAAATGTGATACAAGAAATATATCATTAATGAAATTATAAAGTAATATTTGTTTGTGGATTTTGTTAAATGGGTTAATAAACATCTCAGTTCCAAAAAATGGGAACTTTCTGATTGTTTTTTGATGAGTCAGGCTTTATAAGGTTAACAAAGATGCAAACCAGAATCTAAAACAAATGATTGTGAAATGATGAATCACAACTGCAATAAAGGGGAAAAGAATCAGGATAAGATTATTTTTGTGAATCGTTCTGCTCTTTATGTTACTGACTTGTCGCACGATGATGCTGAACTTAAGTTGTGTCGCTTTTTTTCTAACTTTTCAACGTAAAACCTCGACGTTGCTCATTCAGAGGAGTGTCAAAGCTGGTACCCATTCATGCTCTCTCTCTCTCTCTCCCTCTCTCTCTCTCTCCCTCTCTCTCTCTCTCCCTCTCTCTCTGTCCGTGGCGTCCCAGCTGGGTGCGTTTCATGTGGCGTCTGACGGGCAGACTCTGGGAGGTTTGGTGTGAAACAAAGCGTCTCTCAGAAACAGATGAGAGCTAATTACATTCAGCCTGTTGATGCTCTGGTTTGCGTCAGTGCCTCTTTGTGTGTGTGTGTGTGTGTGTGTTGTTTCTGTGCAGGAACATGAGGCTGTCACATTGAACCGTGTGTGTGTGTGAGGGGGGGGGATCCTGATGCTCAGCTCTCTGCAGGATCACGCTGCAGGTCTGATCTTGCTCTGAAATGCAGACGTGGCTCGTGTTTGTATCTGTCTGCAGGATCAGCCTGAAGGCAGCGAGTTTGAATCAGGGTCAAGGTTCAAAGGTCAGCCCCCCCCGCCCTCGTCGTACACTTGGCCCCTGCATTGAGCCTAAAGAGGCAGGAGGGGTCCGCTGTCACAGGGCGCTGCAGGGGCCACGGAGGTTAAACTCTACGCAGACGATCTGATCCTCAGTCTTTGTTTTGTCTCAGCGTCAAATCTGCACATTTCCGAGCTGCTTTCTCACCGTGTTTACATTTTTGCAGAGGAGATAAGAGCAGAAAGCTGCTCTGTCTCGCTGCGATCAACTGTGGAGACTTTTTCTCTTTGCAAACAGCAGGAACCTGGAATGTGAGAGTGAGGAGGGGAAGAGGGGGAGAGGGAGAGATAACAAACGAGTGAATCCTGATGAGTCATGAGGGGAGAATGATGTCGCTGTGACAGACAAAACACAACCAAGGAAAAAAGACGAGGAAGACGCAGAGTTATTCCTCTGAGACGCTGAGGAAAACACAGAAATCTGTATTTACATTTGCAAAAATTGTCTAATTGAGATTATTTGTCCCCATATTGCAGCTGCGATTTTTTTGTGTGATTATTTCTGGATCCCCAATCCTATAGGTTTTTGAACAAACACATTGTTAGAAATGAACATTGACATTAATTATTGCAAAACAACAACAACCCATGATATTTCGGTTTAGCCACTCATGACTTCTTATGTCCATTTTAGTCACTTTTCACTCTTTTTTCACCACTTTTAGACCATTTTCTGCTTCCTTCTTACTATTCTTTTAGTTTTATCCCAATTTTCTCGACATTTTTTTGTTGCCCATTGGCTATTTTTACCACTTTCATGTATTTTTTTTATCACTTTTCCCCTACTGTTGCTGCTTCTGACTATTTTCCAATAGTTTTCTATATTCCAAGTTTTCTCAGAATGTTCTTGCCCTTTTCTGTTGGTTTTTTGTCCATTTTAGTCACTTTTCGTTTTTTTTCCTCCACTTTCAGACCATTTTCTGCTTCCTTCTTACTATTCTTTTTAGTTTTATCCCAATTTTCTTAACATTTTTGTTGTCTTTTGGCTATTTTTTCCCTGATTCTGACATTAATGGTTGCATGACAACATCCCATGACATTTCCCTTTAGCTACTCATAAATGCTTTTTGCCCATTTTAATCACTTTTCACTATTTTCCCAACACTTTTAGACCATTTTTGATTCCTTCTGACTATTTATTTTAATTTTTCCAAACTTATTTGCCTTTTTTTTTGTTGCATTTTGGCTATTTTAACCTCTTTTCACTGTTTTGTAAAATCACTTTTTTTCCCCATTGTTGCTGCTTTATGACTGTTTTCTAAGTTGTCTCAGAAGGTTCTTGCATTTTTTTTTTTTTGTCCTTTTTTTTTGTCCTTTTTCATCTTTGGACCATTTTCTGCTTCCATTTGACTATTCTTAAAGTTTTGTCCTATTATTCTTAACATGTTTTGTTGCCTTTGGCTATTTTAACCACTGTTCACCGTTTTTGACATTAATTATTGCACAACAACCAATGACATTTTCTTTTTGTTACTAACGACTGCTTATGCCCACTTTAGTCACTTTTCACTATTATTCCAACCACTTTTAGACCATTTTTGCTTCCTTCTGACTATTATATTTTGTTACCTTTGACTATTTTCCCCAATTGTTGCTGCTTCTGACTGATTTCCAAGTTTTCTCAGAATATTCTTGCACATTTTTGTTGGTTGTTCGGCCATTTTAGTCACTTTTCACTCTCTTTTACCACTTTTGGACCATTTTTTTGCAAATTGTTGCTGCTCCATGACCAGTATTTGCCCCCTTTAACAGATTTTTATTGCTGCTTCTTGTCATTTTTGCCATTTTTCACCACTTAGTTTCTTTTCTTTGTCTTGCAATGGTAATTTCAACAATTTGGCTCATTGGTTGAGTAACACTAGTGTGGAGCACAAAACACTGAAATTTCTCTGGTGTTCAGACACAGGTTAAAGAAATATTGCACCATCTTTGATTAGAATATTGCAGCAGGTCATATTGGGATTGAATCAGACATCTCTCACATTTCAGCATCTTTTCACTGTTTGTAGCCGTCTCAGGGAGGAAGACGAGGAGGAGGAGGAGGAGGGGGGTTGTTGTTTTGACAATCCAGCAAAAATCACGGGGCAGAGATTACACAGAATCTAATCAGGAGCTGTGGATGCTGGGAAGAGCTGGAACCATGTGGTTTTTTCTCCTGATGCATGCTGGTCCAGCACAAACTGACTTGTTTACCGTCTCGCTCAGATTCTCCTGAAGGAAAACGCTGATTTGTTTTTCTGTGAGTGAAATCAGGCACATTTGGACACAGTGGAGAAAAAGTTTGTTAAGAATCAGAACCAATTTTGTTCACCAAATATCTTTAAGAAGAATCCAGCTTGAACTGTGCTGAACATAAATGAGGGTCTTTGACAATTTTAGTTGCTTTTTGTCCATTTAAGACACTTTTCACTCTTTTTTGACACAATTTTTTGCTTTTTTCTGACTATTTTTTAGTGTTTTATCCCAATTGTCTTGCCAATATTTGTTACTTTTTGTCAATTTCTATCTCTTTTCACTCTTCTTTGCCACTCTTTTTCACAAATTTTATTACTTTCTGACTACTTCTCAAGTTTTCTCCATCTATTGACTGCTTTTTGTCCACTCAAATAACTTTTTTATCTTTCTTTGCCACCTGTGGACTAGTTTTGAGTTAAATCCAAACTTTCTTGCCACTTTCTTTGTTGCCTTTGGCCAATATTACCAGTTTTCACTGTTTTTTGTCACTATTTTTGCTACCTTTTTATTATTTTCACCCAATTTTCTTGCCAAATTTTGCTCTTTTTGGTGAATTTTTCCCCTTTTGACTAATTCTTGTTGCCTTTTTCCCCATTTTCCCCACTTGGATTGTTGCTGTTGCAAAGGTTTACAACAGTTTGTCTCTTTGGTTGAAAGTTTTAAGTTAAATAAATATTGCACCATACGCGTTTATGATATTGCAGCTGGTCATGATGTGATTTAATCTAGTTTGCGATGAATTTTCCAGCCTTATTTTTAAGTCTCATCACCTCTTGATGGTTATTCCTCATTTATTTCATATGATAGAGCTGTTGTTAGTTCACACCTGTTTAGTAAGGACTAGTTTTGTCGTCGTCTTTGTCACATTAGAGGATAAAACATGAGATTTCCACTCAGGGAAAAGTCACAGAGCAGTGACTGAAGAGTCAGCCAGAGAGTCAACATCCGCTTCAAGGGGTTTAGCAACTTCATTCACAGTTTCTACCAGAGCAAAGAGAGAGAGAGGAAATATACTGATGTATTGTCAGCCCAGTCTCTAAACGCTGTTCTCCTCTTTCTGTATTTGCATCTGTATCAGCAGGCGATGAAACAAAGTCACTTCAGTGCAGATTTCGCATATTTGAATGTGCAAAAGTCAGACTGAGCTGCTCTTTCTCTTCACGTTTGCATGGAGTGAAAGTAAAATATCAAAGATTTGACTTCATGTTCATGCAAATCCTGTTTCCTGCCTCTCTGTTGATAAATTCTTCTTCTTCTTTCTGCTCTCTCCTTCCTAAATTCCTGCTTTCTCTTCTCTCATTTCTCTGTGACTTTGAGCTGTTGGCTCTTTGTTTCCTTCTATGGTCATGAGCTGTCAGGATGCTCCTCTTTAAAAAAGCGGCTGAATGTGACACCGCGACACGTTTTCCTCATCTTTGAAAAGCTTTTCCAAACTGAAAGTCGTCGATATCAGAGAGGAATCAGTCCATACGCTCGTGCTGTAAAAGGTTTGTTTGATTCCGATGACTGAAAGAGGACAAAGTTGTTTTATTAACATTCCTGTTAGTGACTCTTTCTTATGAATAACAGACTGAGAATAAATCCTCGTAGTACCAGGAGTTCCCCAGCGGCCAAACAAGATCACTCATGATCCCTGGAGGCTGCATATCTGACCTGATTTCTCTTATTTATTTCATTCGACGCGATCATGAAACCACAGAGGACAGTTTGTTTCTGCGGGGTCGACATTCACTGACTCTGAAGTCATTGCCATTCATGCACCAAAATAATCCTCTAACAGGGAGTGACAGAGGCTAAAGATGGGTACAAGCAGCAGCATCAGGCTGGCATATGGACGATTTTATAATATGAAAACAAACCGAGGGGCTGGAGGCCAGAAAGAGACACAAGCAGCAGCAGCAGCAGCATCTCTGTCCTTTCTCTGCAGCCGAGCGTCAACAGGAAGGAGCAGAACGATGATGAGATAACGTGGACTCATCCTGCTGTATTCAAAACATGCACAGCCGTATCTTTATTTTATCTTTGTGCCACTGGAGACCAACCAGGAGGAGGAGGAGGAGGAGGAGGAGGAGGAGGAGGAGGGAGGAGGAGGAGGAGGAGGGAGGCTAAAACCAGTAACACCTACCCAGGATCAGTGTTGGGCAGTAATGCACAACAGTAAATATGTGACTTATACTCATCCAGAAAGTGTCTCATTACTTCCTTACTGTTATTATTAGTCCCCTTATGATTAGAATACAACGATCTGCAGATTTATTTCAACAGCAGCAAGGTAGCTCGCTTCATGGTTGCCAGGTTTGCAAGTTTCCAGCAGAATCTGACATCTTTCTTGTCTTGATATGAGATTTTTGGGGACGATGCCGATACTGATACTGGGGGACAAAAGAAAACCCAATATCCGATATATCTGCTGATTCATGAAATAAGAACATTGATATGCACAGGATAGATACTGTACATGAACACAAATTGTTATAATACCCCGAATATGATTTTGGTTATGACACACCGACGTTAAAACGCTGTTTTATAGTCTTTCATTAGGAAAAGGGTGGACATGTGTATTGAGAGGAGCATTTATCTCTGTTAATTTCGCAAAAAAGGCATCTCACACAACGTTAGAACGCAATATTATAGTCTTAATTAGGTAATCAGCCAGCGGGCTCAAATCTTTGTCATGCAAACCTGGCAACCCCAGCTAACTTGGAAGATGGCGCAGTGCATGTTTACATTCAGCAGCTGGAATTACGCCCAGTATTTATGTTTTGTCGAGAGGAAAGGTGACCGAAATATTGTTGCCAGATGTGAATTGTGCCCCAGTCAAGCAGCAACTGATGGAAACGCTAAAAGCTTGAGTTTGTTGAGAGGCTGAAAGAACTGAAAGTCACAAACACACCAAGCCAAAAGAGTGCAGAGTCAAAATTTGATAATAACAACAAACTAAAAAACTGGACGTATTGCCTATTTGCCTCTTGCATAAAGTACAAAAATGTGTTTTGCGTCAAGAACAGTTTCTAGTGGCACTGCCCCGTTTGATACGTGTCCGTAAGCTTTGGAGAAACGTGCAGAAATACGTGCAAAATGAAAGTAGAGTTCGGACAGAAGACTGTGTTTGTATCGTATAATGATGAGCAGAAATGAGCCTTAACCTGTAACTTTGAGGGATTCATAGACGAGAAGAAAAAACACACAGAGGCCACTCAGAATCACAAGGAGAAATCACAATAAAGATAATAACAATGATACACTTTATTTATAACACACTTTTCAGTTTCCAAGAAATCTCAAAGTGCGACAAGTGTTTGGTAAAAAAGGAACCATACAGGTTGACAAACAGCAGGTAGAAATCAGTTTAAAACGTTGATGAGGGCATGAAAATGCTTGCAAATAAAGATATCACAACAAGAAAACACTAAATCATAATAAATATAAAAAGCTGTGGATCACAGAAACAGCAAACGGAGACAGTTACCAATTTTGTGGAGCGTAATGCAAAGTAGTACAAGCAAATAATGTAATTTATCAGTGTTTGCATAGAGTAATAAGTAAATTAATGATATTACTTCAAAAACAAGTAACAAGTAATGAGTAATATGTTACTATTCTTCAGTAACAGGCCCAACACTGTCCATAATAATGATCCCCAGAGTGAGAATCTCGTCTTTGCCCTGCGTCTCCGTCTCTTTGGGCTTTAGATGCATCCTAGAAAATGTCAGTTTTGCAGGAGAGAAGATTTGATTAGTTAGCCTGAGGATTCTTGCAGTAATTGATTACACTGTGTGCATGTTTCTTGCCCAGAAAGAGGTCAGTGTGAGTTTGCAGAGAGAGTCATGAGTGCTGGAAAACAGGCTGGAATTAGGGACAGTCTCACAGAAAAATTCAAAGATATCAGAGAATCTTTGGACTTTAAGATTCAGCGAATTAGTCCAGAGATGTGCATGTACCAAAGTTTGATGCAGAGATTTCCAGGTGAGAGTTTTTGAGAGAGCTACGACCCAGGGCGAGTAAAGCGGTGAGGACTTCCACAGCCTGGTGCGAGCGCTGGTGCATGGCAGGAATGTAAAAACCAGATGACCTCAAATGGAAACTCCAGGGCTGTAGGAGGCAGGCGGGCCATCTCGCCTGCTCTAATAAACATCCAGACTCCGCTCTCCGCTCTTTTTCCTCCTCTTGGCGCAGCATCGCCCTCGCCACGCCCTGAATGTTGGGCCTCTGCCTGGTTTTGGGCCTATAGACTCAAAAAAAACGCAGCAGGGTCCGGCTTCATCGTCAGTCAAGGAGAACAGTGACGTCACCTCCAAGTTATAATTTCCATCTGTTAATTACACAGAGGCAGAGATGAGCTAAATATATACATCTGGGTTTGTGAAGCGGGTGAGGAGGTGGTGGTGGTGAGGGGGAGAGAGAGGGGGCTCTGGGTGGATGTTGTGGGGGTTGGGTGAGGCCTGCTGGAGCCCTGTGGTTTCTCCTGCTCCTGAAAACAACCAGCAAAAGAAAGAGATGAGGAAGAGGCAGGAAAAATGGAGGAATGAGGGGGGGGGTTGGCTCTTGTTGCAGCGGAGCTCAGACGTGACGCTCTGATTGCTCCCAGCGGTTGTGGTCAGTACAGAGGAGACGAAGAAGAAGAAGAAGAGGAGGAGGAGGGTTAGCTTTTTGCCAGATGTCGTCACGCGGCGGCCTCCTGGCTGAATGTGGAGAACATATATGTTTGCAGACACATGTGAGGACTCTGGGAGTTTAACCCACCCGCCTCCTCATGGCGACTCACAGCAACAGCAGGAGCTTCAGATCTGTTCTCTCTCTCTCTCTCTTTTTTTTCTCTGTTTATATTTTATCACGCTGGATGTGAAATTATCACACCTCTCTCTGGAGCATATTTGTTTCAGCTCGCACATTCTCAGACACCCGTTCGCCATTTACGTGGGCACAATCTGGACCAAAAGCAGAAATAAACCCATAATGAGCGTCTCTGCTGTCAAACTCGTCACCCTGCAGGTTATTTTATTCCTCAGGCACCTTGTTGGTTCTCATAGCAACTGTCAGCGTGGAGGTGATGGATGATGGATGAGGGTGCTCAGGTGAAAGACAGGTGTCAGAAAAAGCTTGGAAGGGTTTGTGGAAGGAGGTTTAAATCAGTGGTTCCCAACCTTTTCCAACTCGGGGCCCATTTTTCACTCTCAAAAATGTTTGTGGCCAAAAATGTAACGACTGGTTGTCAATTTAACAGATGCAGAGTCCGAAACAATAACCTTTTGCCAGATATAACAATAGGGCACTTGCCTTAGGGTATGTTCTTTATATACCACCAAGATTGTGTAGTTTTTCTTCATAGTTTAAACTTTTCCCATAGCATGAGAGCAGACCCATTAAAAGGTCATTTAGATAAAAAAACCTTGAAGTGATGTTCATCGTGTTGCAGCTGTGACCTCATGGAGACACTCCCTGATAATCAGGTTAAAGTGGAGCGCTGTCTCTCCACTTATCTGTTCTGGGAAGCATAATGGCTGTGTGTTTAGCTGTGGTTTCTCCATCAATATCACTCTCACACACGCATGCACACACACGCTTTAGATCACGTATGATACGCTGCACTTAGGTGAAGCGTTGCCCCCGTGGAGGGAATAACCTCTCTCTTTGAAACAGGGTCAAATGTGACGGTTTCTCCTCTGTTCACGTCTCTCAGCTTTAAATAATTCATTAAGGTGCAAGATTCATTCGAGCTGCACACGCGAGCAGAGTGTGTTTGGTCAGGATTCCTCCCTGATGAAAGCAAACGAGTGCACGAGCCGTAAT
>RPOG01002920.1:0-77036 GCA_008086565.1 Thalassoma bifasciatum
ATAACCAGGAATAACTCTGTTCTTTCCAATCATACACACACATATTTGGAGCTCCCATTGCTGAAGAGGAGGAGGTTTTTACATCATAGTTAAACCCTCTGCCTATAAGAATCTCCCCATACCGGTGTAAAGTACATTTCTAATCCTCTCCTGGGAATACCTAATATTCTGGCCTTATCTTAGGGTCAAAGGAAGGAAAGGAAAAGACGTGTAAGGAGCTTGGTTTGGATTCCCTCAAAGTAATGGAAGATTACTGACCTGTAAAAGACCACTTTGGATAAAAGGGCTCACCTGCACAGTCTGTGAAGGTTTGCATTTATACAGCAAGTATCCTGTATGGAGAGAAATTTGTGTCAATATTATGCAATAAAAAAAAATAGTTGCAAACAAATTGTGATTTTCAAAAATCCAAATGACACCATTTAATAAATGAAAAATATCTATAACTGAATTATTTTCTTGGATTTTTTGGTGGAGGGCTTAGTGGTACAGACAGACAGGGTAGAGCAGAATAATTATTAGTCTCAATATATAATAAACTAATGACATACACTCTGATATCCTGAGCCTTTAAATGGTCTCTTGATCTTGTCCAGTCGACTGCACAATCATGGGAGAGACAGTTGACTTGACAGTTGTCCAGAGGATTGTCATTGAAACCCACTCAGAAGGAACCTAGATGACAACATGTTATTGCTCTGTTTTCTGAAGATCAGAGTATTTGACCCAGTGTTTCAGATGAGTTGAACGCTGCTGTCATAGCTGGTTTGGTTTCCTTAACACCTCAGTGGAGCCACAGACTGATCTCCACTAACCCAAACCAAACCACACTGATGGAGTGATTCATGCAAAAAGAGCTCCTTGAACTTTTCAACAACATTCTGATTTAGTTTTATTTGTGATATTCATCATCCAGAAGTCTGAAGGTCTTGAAGTTATTGTGTTAAAATTTACTTTGTACTAATTTTGTTTCCTGTGAGGACGAAGCTGAAGTCTTTATGTGCTACACTTTTCTGCCATGGACATGTGGAGGTTAGAGGGGAAATGAGACAGACTGTATTCTTATTTGATTTTTTAAGTTGCACAAAAGCGTCAGACTATATTTCAATTAGTTCCGTCAACTTTGAAAAAAACAGCATTTCAGCTGATGATGTAGTTATCTTTTTCTATGTGCCGTTGGTTTGAAAAGAGCTACCTTTGGCCCTGGAATTATAAATGGCTTTGTTGGAGTAAAAGTAATCTCTGTTTGCTGTGAATTGGTTTTTTACCTCCAGTGAGGGACCTTCAAGTTATAGAGGGACTGTATTTTTTCAGTATCTCAAAATCTTTATTATTTTTTTTTCTGCTTTAATATCCTGACTTCACCTGTACAATAAAGCACAATATTATATCAGCTTTAGACAAGGCTTTGTTTTTACACTTTCTTTGAGTGTTGAGAACAGAACACCAAGAGCCTTTTATGTTGAATGTCTAAAGAGTGTTAAAAAAGTTCTTTACAATAAATTGTGATAGTGTCATTAGTTAAGACTGCAATGTATTTGAAATCAATCAGTGACCAACATGGTGATTTACTGCTTGGTTAAACTTCCAATGTATGGTACAACCAAGTGCACAGCTCCTTTTTTGGTTTCTGTTGGTTCTCAAAAGTGTTTATTTTAGGTTTACATGTTGTACATTGCTTTAAATATTTCTTCTGCCTGTTCTTTTGATTTTCAGATGTCGTCATCCAATTTACAGAACAGTGAAGCAAGCACAGAATGCACTCAAGTGCTGTTTCAATCCCCAAAGGTACCACCTCATGTAAATAAGTTTTATAATCTTCATTAAACTGCAATGTCTTAAATCTGAGTAAGTGTGTATATCACATTCAACGTCCCTTTTTGCCCGGATGTTCTCCCTTTTTGGCTGTAAAATTGTCCCAAATTTTCCAGATTTTCCTCAGGTTGTTCTACAGGCCATTGATATTTGGGTCAATGACAAAAAGAGGGTCTAAAAACGTATTTTTTAAAAGTTCTTTGAAAATGGATAAAAATCATATTTCTGAGTGAAGAATTATTTTTTCTAACAGATTTCAGTAGTTGACCAGCATTTTAAAGTTTTTAGGTTCATAATCTTTTAGTATTTTTAATTTGAGCACCCAAAAATGTCAGGTGGCGCAACCAAATATATAATAATATATTTATATGTTCCTGTTATTTTTTCTGTGTGAAATTATTGGCAAGTATCTCTCAAGTGTCTGTAGTGACTCATACATTTTCATTTTGTGTGTTTCATTTCTTTTATTTGTGAATAAGATAAATAATTTGATGTTAAAATAACATTTCACATTATTACATTGGTTGTACCACCTGACATGGAAATTGTTCCAGTCACCAATGAAGTGAAAAAACCTTTTTTATCAGTATTTCAGAGAAATCTACAAACTTTTCCACTTGGTCACAAATGTCATTTGGGCTCCTCTGGCTGATGCAGTTTCCTGTTTCCTGTTTTATTCTCTTCACTTTAAAATAAAAGTCTAATGTTACGGTTGCACCACCCTGACATTTGACAAGGTGAAAATTACGGGACAAAAGTTTTTTAAATTTCTCAACAGCTTTATAATTATTTTTATTTGCAAAGAATGTTTTATTTAAAAAGGTTCAAGCATAAAATAATGACACTGTATTTTTTATTTCCATTTACAATAACTGACATTCAATTTTTAGAGTTTAATTACTGTGGATACTTGTCAGGACGGTTGCACCACCTGACATTTTGGGGGTTTGAGGAACCAAAATACAGAAAAACATGTTATATTTTAATAGTTTAAAGATGTGTTCAAATAACACAGGTTTCATAGAATAAAGAAATACATGTGATGAAATACTCAATTCATGATGGAAGGAAAGATTACACTCGGACACAAAAAAAGGGACGTCATATCATTGACCCATTTATAATAAGTCACTTCACTTGGTTACTGGCATTATTCTGATTCACCAACCTCAAAGTCAAATTATGAGAAAAAAGTCAAAAATTTGAGATAATAATGTCAAAATTGTGAGATAAAGACACAATTATGAGATAAAAAGTCAAATGTTTTGAGATTTTATAGTCAAGGCTGTGAGAAAAAAAGTCAAAATTTGAGATATTTGAAATAAAAGAACAAAGTCAACATTTTGAGATAAAAAGTCAAATTTCTGAAATGTTAAAGTCAATAATTGAGATTTTTGGGTAAAAAATATAAAAAGTAAAAATTCTGAGATAATAATATTACAACAATGAGATAAAGACACAATTTTGAGATAGTCATAGAAAATAGCAAAATTCTAAAAACACTGAAATACTTAATAAAATGCGATTATTAGTAAAATATTTAATCATAAAATGCTAGATAAATATCAAAAAACAGAATATAGTTGTTCAGTGTGTTGCTTTGATTTTGAAATGAACAATAACTACTAAAGACACCTTTTTTTTTTCTTTTAGATCAGATTACTAGACATGTCAGGGGACCCTATTTGGATACCATGCGACCCCATCACTAACCCTAACCCTAAGGTTGAGAAACACTGCACTAAAGGACAAAAATAGGCCTGAATTACTTGAAGTAAAAAAGAAAAAAAAAACTGCCAATCAGCGAGGAGCAGTTTTCTTGGCTCAGGACATTACTTTTGTTTCAGAAAACTTGACAAGCCAATTTTTGTTTCCCAAAGGGCAAATTCTTTTTTGTACTCCAAGCAATTCAGGTCTCATTTTCATCCATCAATTTAACTTCCCAGGTATGTGTGTCTCATTTTGAGACTCATAATTATTTATCTTTAACCAGAAATAAGACATAACACTGGCTCTGATTTCTGCTTTTGTTATGGACTTTTATGGATCAATGAGTGTTTAAAGTTTGTCTTGCATTTTAATTTCCCTGCTGTCCGTCTGTCTGTCTGCTCTAACCTGTCTGTCTGTACCACGCAGCCCTCCACCACAGAATCCATCTGTCTTCCTCTCTATTTGGTGCGGATGGAGCAACATGACAAGGGCACAGGAGCCAATCCATTCCCACCTTGTCATCTGCAGGCATTTCGATCTGCCACAGCGCTCTTCCATCTCGATTAGGGGTCGCCTGCTGGCGGGAGACGGGTCTGTGTATGCGTTATGTGCATGTATCAGTGTGTGCGTGTGTAAGCATTTGGTCCAAGCTAACCTGGCCGGTGGTAGAACATCCACCTCACCTGCCTCCCCTGTCATCCATCTGCCAAAGCTGCAGCCATTGTCACGTTGAGGAGCCAAACCTTACCTCCACAATGACAATTACTGTCCCCTTGAGACAGGAAGTGGCAGCGAACAACAGCAAATCTCAGATCTGGCATTTCTGATCTAATTGATGAAATGGTATGACATGTTTTTTATAGGTGTTAGAAGTCAAGGAGATGAATGCATTATGTGGACAAATGCACAGCCTGTGTGTCAATACTGCTTCTACTCTGACATAATAGATATGAGGCTGTGTGTAGATGAAATCAATATAACACAAGCTGTCTGTGAAAGCTTTCCACATGCACATGTATACACGCAGACTTTTCAACCTCTGACGGAAACTGACCGACATTTGAAGTTCATTCGTCCTGTCTTTATCTCATATTTTTTTCTCTCACCTGTGCATAAATAAGATTCCACAAATATTTTTATTCCACAAAAATATTTTAAGTACATTTTAGATTTATATCAATATTAAATCAAGCATCTCAACATGACCAGGAGGTAACTTTGTGCTTAGTTTGGAGTCATAAGATTTGATGGCATAAAATCCTAATTCTGATGAAGTTGGGACATTGTGTAAAACGTGAATAAAAACAGAATACCATTATTTACTTATCTAATTTAACCTATATTCAATTGAATATACTACATAGATATTTATTTTTCAAATGGATAAATTATATGTAATATTATATGTATTATGTATAGTTAAATGGATTATGTATATTTTTTGCAAATATTCACTCATTTTGAATTTAATGTCTGCAACATGTTCTTAAAAAGCTGGGAAAGGGGCAACAAAAGGCTGGTAAAGTTGATGAATGCTCAAAAACCAGCTGTTTGGATCATTCCACAGGTGAACAGGTTCATTGGAAACAGGTGAGTGTCATGATTGGGTTTAAAAGGCACATCCCTGAAAGGCTCAGTGTTCACAAGCAATGATGGGGCCAAGTTCACCACTTTGTCAACAACTGCGTGAGCAAATAGTCCAACAGTGTAAGAACAATGTTTCTCAATGTACAATTAAAAAGAATTTAGGGATTTCATCATCAGCAGGCCATAATTGCATCAAAATATTCAGAGAATCTTGAGAAATCTCTGCACATAAGCAGCAAGGCCCAAAACCAAGATTAAATACCCGTGACCTTTGACCCCTCAGGTGACACTGCATTAAAAACTGACATCAAGATATAAGCGCGTGGGCTCAGGAACACTTCAGAAAACCATTGTCAGTTAACACAGTTCATCACTACATCCACAAGTGAAAGTTCAAACTCTACCATGCAAAGACAAAGTCAAATATCAACGACAGCCAAAAATGCCTAAGCTCATCTGAGATGGACTGAGGCAAAGTGGAAAGGTCTGCTGAGATGGAAAGGACAATCTGACTTGCTCTTAGTGCAAAGTTCAAAAGCCAGCATCTATGAAGGTATGAGAATGTGTTAGAGCCTATGGCATCATGGGTAACTGTAACATCTGTGAAGGCAGCATTCATGCTGAAAGTTACATACAGGTTTTGGAACAACACCTGCTGCCATCTAAGCCACTTTGTCTTTTTCAGGGACGCCTCTGATTATTTCAGCAAGACACATTCTGCACCTGTTACTTAAGTGTGGCTTTGTAGTAAAAGAGTGCAGCCACTAGACTGGCCTGCCTCCAGTTCAGCTCTGCCACCCATTGAAAATATGTGGCTCATTATGAAGTAATAAATACCACAAAGGAAACTTGGACTGTTGAGCAACTGATGTTGTCCATCAAGCAAGAATGGGAAAGAATTCCAACCCCAAAGCTTCAACAGTTAGTGTCCTCAGTTCACAAACACTTATTGAGTGTTGTCAAAAAAGTGATGTAATAAAGTGGGAAACATCCTCCCCCAGCTTTTTAGGAACGTGTTCCAGGCATCAAATTTAAAATAAGTGAATATTTGCAACGAAACAAAATAAAATAAAAGAAATGTAGCAGTTTGACCATAAAAGCATTTGTCCCAACTTCATTGGAATTAGGGTTAAAATTTGGTTTGGAATTGTGAAATAGTTCTGGTGGACTCATAACATAAATATATTGGGCACAGCCCTCCTAACACACCAGCATCACCTTGCATGCACCCCCACCCTCTCTTTGTTTTATCAAGGCTTAGGTCTACAACAGCCCAGTAGAAAAATGTTTATTTACAGAAATGGGCTGTTTCTGTAGCCAGTGTTTGCTTAATTCATTCTGTTTAATCCCTTTTGGAGCAAACAGAGAGAAACTGATTATTATAGGAGACTACATACACTCCACTGTCTGTTTGTTCTGACTAAATGTGTTTGCTCTCCTCCTCAAGTGGACACAAAGCTCACCAGTCCATCCAGAATCTATCAAAACCTAATTTACTGTCATTCTGTCCTTCAGAAGTCACTAGCCACACTACAGTGCCTGTCATCTGGGCTCCAGTTTGGAAAGGTGCATGTGCAGATGGGAGGAAGGTGGCAGGTTTGACAACTGTTCAACTTTTATGACCTTGCATGTGACATATTGTGGTTGAAGTATGTCAAATATAATACGAATACATTTGCATGGAAAAACTACTTATGTGTATGTTAAATCACTTGGAACCTTCCATTATTGAGGGTTGAGGTGTATTTTTGCTTCTTACACTACAAAAACTAAGCTCTAAGCAAGTGTTTGTGTCTTATTTTAGGTTAAGAAAAAAAAGACTTTTTTATAGGCCATATTCACCTGACGAATCCAGAATGATGTATCGTTTCAAGATATTAGAATACAAAAATGACACCTGAATTCATGGTTTTCAGTTACAACTTAAAGGTGTCCTATTACGCAAAATCCACTTTTATATGGGTTACTAATGAAAATACGGGTCCCCAGGCGTGTCTTCAACACCCCCTAATATTGAAAAAATCCATCTTCTCCTCTCTTCACTTGCTCCCTTTTTCTGAAAATCTCTCCTCAAGCAGCTGTTTTGAAATCAAGCTGGTTTTGACGTCACCACAGGAGACGCACACGCCAGAACGAAGTGACGCAACCACACCTGCCAGTTGCTCCTCCTCCTGTAGCTTCTTCCAAGGAACTACACAGTCAATATCATACATGGATAAACCTCCTCGTGTGCTCCAGATATCAGCTGCGCATCAGAAATGAGCCAGTCTTCCGTGTTCTTGTGATAAAAATGACAGTTCAGGAGTCAAGACTCAGTTCAGATTCACTTTGATCTTGGACTTAATTGCGCAAATAAAATAGCTTTGATTGTTCACCATCACTGTTACATTGTCTCAGAAATTCAACACAGATGTTTAAGTGTTTTTATTGGCTCAAGGGAAACACCTGTGAAGTAACGACAGACCTTACTTAAATTCTGTGTCTTAGTTCACCTTCTATTTTGCTGCTGATATTATCATAATTTGCTCACTCTGTCAGCTCTACAAAGATGAACATTCATGAAGGGAGACTCTGTATAGATCCTGTTGTTTTGCTCATACAAGAGACACAATCCACGTCTTCACTCTGTTAGTAGATCAGCTTTGTGCATGGGATCGACTTTGCCCGTGTTTTTCCACACAAAACATCGGTACCTTAAGCGTGGCATGAGAGTTGTTCACTCCGTTAAGTCGGCATTAGCACTTCCTGAAAGAGGCGGGGAGAACTCAACCTCATTTGCATATTCACATGCAGACGCTGAAACAGCTCGCTGAGAGATGCAGTAAAAAACGAAGCAGGATTTTCGGCAGGCTTGAATTCATAATCCCAGTGTTTTTTCTTTGTTTTTTTCTTGGGGGGGGGAATAGCGACATTCATGACTTTGGGACATCAGACTCCTGCATCATATGACTTTTAACTGTTTTCAAAAGTATAACAAGGCACCTTTAAAGAGTGATTTTTACAAAAACTAAGACTAAAACACTTACATTCATTTTTTTTCAGTGTATTTTGAATTTTTGAATACGAAGGTTATCTCATTCAAGCAGAATAACGAATCTGTTTTGATTATAAAAAAATTAACATAACAGCATGGCATCAACAATTTAATACAAGCTGGGTAGCACCAGTCGTTTTGGTCATTTTCATAGTCATTAGATTAAAAAAATGACCACTGAGGCAAATGGGGTCTGGATCTGGTGTTTTTACTTTCTAACCAGGAGTTTGGTAAACAGAGTTATAGGTCATCCTGATCATGCTGCTCCACACAGGATAACTGTGCTTATCTCACTGCAGCGTTGCTTCCAGCAGAGCTTCCTCCTTTTTGGCTGCGCAGGCCAGGGGTTGATATAACAGCCTCATGACACTAGGGGGTGAAATGACCCATGTTTGATGTGCCTGCTCAAAAAAAGGAAGGAGAGAGAGTCCAAAGCTGCTGGGTGGGGGGGTATGGAGATGCTGTTTTTCATTCCAGACATTCTAAAATGTGAGGTTTGATTTAATTGTAGAAGAGGGGAGGGGAGTAAAATAACTTAGCTGGGGAGATTTTTTTTTTTTTACCCACAGTCCTTGGGCTCTCACAGTGATAGCTGTCAAACTATCTGCTCTAACATTTTTAGATATACTTCTAAAAAGTCCCCTGTCGTTTTTCTTGTCAAATAACTGACCATGTTGGGTGATGAACTGCGAGGTGCCGGGGCCTTGGCTCTGAGGCCACACACAGCCATCATTTACTTCTTTGAAGAAACTTCACTGCAAAAACTGGAATCCGAGCAAGTGTTTAGGTCTTACTTTTATAAAAACTGGCCTGTTGGACTAAACATGAGCCAAATTCCCAAAACAAGTCAAGAACAATGTCTTGTTTCAAGATACTAAAAGGCAAAAATAACACATGACTGCTTTCAGAGAGTAAAATTAAAGTCTAAAGTGGCAAGGACAAAAGTACCAGTAGCATTTCTTGAAATGTAAATGATGTATACTTCAATGTATTAGCTGTTTTTTATTTATTCTTTGTGAGAAATTCAGATTTAATTTTTGTAAGACTTTTTCTATGGCTCATTTAAAGTGCAATAACATATTTCTTTTACAAATATGAGTCAGAATCACTTGCTTGATTTCTGTTGTCATGGTTTTTTGTGATTGTGGCATCATGAATAGAATAGAATAGAATAGAATAATCTTTATTGATCCCCTGATTGAGCCGGCTTTTCTATGGGAGCTGTTCCAAAAGAACCAGATCCCTGAAAAGAGCTGAACTTCCCATCAGTAGACGTCACAAAGACAATGCCCATTTATTCTACAGTCAATGATTTACTGTCATGTTTGCGGTTTTACTGTGTTGACAATAACACTGTTGAAATCACATGTTCATGATAGAATTTGACAAACCTGGTGAGGGTCAGACATATGACACAAAAAAGATTCTTCAGAAGGGAAGCATTTGAAAGAGACTGAACAAAATGACCTGTGTATAAAAAAGGGAATTTTATTGTTCAATGTGTCTTTTTTTGCACAGTGTTGAGAAAGTTAAGTATTGTTTGAATTTTCATGGCTTCAAATATGGTGTCATCCACTAGTTCATAACTTTTCATAGTGGCTTACAATTGACTTTCCCTCTCTATGACTTTCTTTCTTGAAACACGTCTGGCTTCTTCGATTATGTAGATGTACTTTAGATCAAAGAAAGATAGCCTGAGATTTGTAATGTTTTTACATGAGGTTTTTGCAGTGTTTGCAATTAAAATCTACTCTTCTCAGCTGTAAATTAGAACCCAAATGACCCCAGTCAAAATCTCATACAGTGCCCAAAAGGAACATTTAATATCCAGATCTCTGATTGCCTCATTTCAGCAGGCAAGGCCACCGACCTCAGCATCAATCTTTCTGATTGGCTTAATGGCGATGGTTTTGACCTCATTATCCTTGCCCCTCTGACCGTCCTGCTCCCCCCCACTCATTTATCTCCTCCTTCTCTTTTTCTTCTTCCTCCCAGTGTGAGAACTGCGTATCATGCTGATCTAGTCTTTTTTTAAACTTGGAATTGTCTCATCATGTCAACCTCATAATAAAGGGTTCTGACCATAGTGAGTCACCCTCCAGATGTGCAAAGATTATTCTATTATCATTAATTTAAGAGCTTTATGCTGGCCTTCCACTTCTTCATTTAGTCTCTTGGGGGGTGAGGACAACTCACTGGGACTTCATACCATCTGCACCCTTTTCTTCCCATGTTCCCTCCTAAAAGTAGCTTTAGTAATGTTGTAGTACTGACAAAGACCCAACACAAAAACAAGATAAGTAGTTTTGTCTCAGTCTAATCCATCAGGGGTTGAGCTCTTTCATAAAGAGAGAGATGAACAAAGATGATGATGATAGTGAGACTGCATTATATGTAGCAGCTGGTCCACAGTAGCAGGCAATCAACGGCAATGATCAAGAGGAACTTATGAGACAAGGGAGCTCAAGGACTCCCAAGAGAGATCAAGGGTCAGTTACTTCTATTTACATTAAGATTTAAAGTTATTGACATGTCTGCCTCCCTGACCCTGAGTGAAAGATGATTCCGAAGAAGAGGAGCCTGATAACTGAAGGCTCGACCTCCCATACTACTTTTAGAGACTGTAGGCCTGCACGCTGGGAGCTCAGTTATCTATAAAGATAATGCAGCTTTTTTGAGATAAGATGGTGCATTACCACTGGTGTAGTCCAGGGTATACACCGGCATTGCAGTATTGTCAGCATTGCATATATGCACTTCTAAATCCCCCATGATGCACCCTAAAAACGATAATGATAATATCAATCATGATAGACTCACGATCAATATCAATGGAAATACTACTGTGATACTGTGATCATCCTTTTGCTGCAGAAGATGGAGAAATACACATCAGTATTTCTCAGAACCCTACTTTTCTACCAAAGAAAATGCTGTTTTAATTGTAACGATGGATCATGAATCATGATTTTGATTATGCGATGCCTCCAATCGTGCATGCGCATGCCACAGAGGCAAAGATGGAGGAGAGTCACTACCTGATCCATAACGAAGTCTAATGATCGCAAAAATACAGAGGTGAAAACAGTCACATAAGGACAAATCTGAAACAGGAATAGAAAAAAAAGTGATTGACGTGAGTTGGAGACAATGCGGATCGATTGCTCTTCCTGAGCAGTGACGTCTTTTTTAGCACTTTTCGAGTTATACCCATAAACTGTGATTCGCGTTCAGAGGCAGTCGTAGAAACATGAGTCGTATTCATAATTATTGGCACTCGCAGATTTTAAACTCACACATATAAAAACAATCCTAACTCAAACCCAAGTTCACAGACTTGTATATATGACAGAAGGATTTTATGTAAAACAACTTTTTTGACAGAGAAATTGTTAAAATTACAAATACGAATCATTCATTATGCATACGTCTTTTTGACAGCGATCTTACTCCATAATTAAAACGCTAGATGAAGCTGTAATAAATGATAAGGGATTATCTCACTGCCCATGAAGCTTGCTTGTTATTGTACAGGTCTAAATCAGTGGTCCTCAACCTATTTTGTGCCACAGACAGCTTTTATGGCGTCCACCAGCCGAGATACTGTGAAATTAGACAAGCTTAGTCAGGGCTAAGTAACTTAGTGAATGTTGTAATTTAGACCAGAGGTCCCACCACCGGGCTGTTTGTTATTACCAGGCTGTGGACTATTTGGGATGGAGTTGCAAAGACAGAACATTATTCAATTTTTTTTTTTTTTTTTTAAATTGCCACCTCCCTCCACTTCACTCCAAAGCATGTGCACGTTGGAGAGTATACCTACTTCTCCAGCGACCCCTATACCACTATTCATTAACATTAAGAGCTTTTTAGGTGAAAAGAAGGATTTTGAATTCTGCACTTGATTATCACAATCAACATTGATGAATTTTAATACATTCTAATGTAAAACTACAACCTATACCTGAGGGTAGGTGTCAGATGAAGCATTTTGATCCAACAGTTGATAATTAAAAGCCTTTTTATCAGAATCAGAATCAACTTTAATCACCAGGTTTGCTTGAACATACAAGAATTTTTTTATGGTACACTGTGCTCTCTTGTACAAGGTAGTGGTAAGGCATAAAAGGTAAAATAGTAACAATAAATATTTGCATGAAGAGTATTATCAACAACTATAAACACAAAAGAATAGCAAATAGACAAGACTAGTATTTACAGGCTAAAAATATGATAATATTGCAATAGTGAGTAGTGCAAGAATGCAGATATTAAATGGGGTCGTTTAACAAGTTGCAAAGTGGGTCAAATAAAACAATAAATAATAATTTAAAAAATGTGCATTCTGCTGTTACATTAAATATCTATGTGTTTGGTCACATTTTATAATTTTATAACTTTCAAGTGCAAGGATTCCCTGTTTGTGGTACATTCGACCTTTAAGGGATAGTCGAATCATTATTATTTTCATCATAAATTATTTTGTCATTCGTACATGTTTGGAAGACAAAATTGACTGGGGACAAAACTTCTCACAGTAGAAATGTCAAGTGATTCAACTGTTTGTTTGTTTTCAGAGGCTTTCCCTCTTAAAAAGGAAAAGGAAATCATAATTTCAAAACTTAGATTTAAATCTTTTGAAATGTAATTACTCTATTCAAAATGTTCCTTCAATATGGTTATTGATGAAGTAACAGCCCAGAACTGACTCAAACCTTTGTCCTTTACTGCAAATAGTTCCCCACTCTCTCATCCCTGTTTCCCACTCTGTCTTCCTCTTTGAATAATCGCATAGAAAAGACCAGAAAACAACCCTTAGAGACAATTAATTTTAAGCATACTGAATAAACTGTTGACTCAAGTATCACTGCGTCAGTTTTAGCATTGGCCTCCTATGGCATATCAGTTTTATTCAATCCTTCTTTTTCCCACCCTCAGAGAAAAAACACTGCATATTTTCACTTGCAATGTTTAAACATCAATCTCAAGGTTGTGGCTGAGAGGCAGTTTGGGAGTTGTTGTCTCACCCCCTCCTCTCCTTCTCTCTTTCTCTTCCTCTCTCTGGACTCTGAGAATAATATCAAAGCACTGCTTCTGACATCTCTTCTATTACAGTAATACCCAGAGAGCTCTCCAACAGTGATATTGTGAGACAAACTCTGCTTGATACGGTGACCAAGACAACCTGAAGTTTTTTTTTTTTCTATATCAGGTGAAACACAACGTCACTTTTTCAACACTTACTTTCAAAACTTCCCTTTTGTCTGTGTTGAAGTAGTCTCTGCTTCTACAAATACTCCCTTAAGTCTTTCATACCTCAACTCTTTTTTGTTTCCATTTATTCCCTTAGGAAATATCTGGCCTCTAAGCTACCCAGGTACCTCACTGCACCTTCTGTTTTTTTTTTCTTACATGTACTAACCATCGTATGCTGAGCATGTAGCATTCAGTCACTTTATCTGAGTATTTTGGCGGAAACAAAACTGTCAGAAGCGGCAAGTGTCCATCAGAGAGCTTCAGATTTAGGAATCTCAGGTTGCTGTTATGGACTCCACACCACTTCCCTATGTACCATGGTGAACATGCCATTCACTGAAAACCATGATCTATTTGTATCTCTACCAGTGGTAAGCATGGCATGCATTCCCCCTAAATTGACATTGTCGGTAAACTATTACCACGAGTACCAAGTTTCTGTACCTCTCTAAGGCCATGATCGATGTTTCCCTTTACAGGCATCATAGACTTTTGCATCCGTATGGAATTTGTGTGCCTCTAATATGGGAGGCGAGGCTCTGTACAATAGTCCCAGGGCTTTGAACCACAATGTTTTTTTCCCAATTGGTTCATTCAGAAACAGTATTTTAATGTTTTCAGTTTTGGGTTCTACCTCACAATCTAAGTTCTTGAACTATTTAGATCCACAATGTTTTGTTCCTGAACTGGTTAATATAGTTCCATGTCAGCTATGGGACTTTGAAATGGTAGGTGTGACATTAGCACTTTCTAATGGGCTGTTATTTCCCACAACAAACACTCCAGTTCAAGTTGCCACTGACCTGGAGGGCAGATCTCCTGATTACTTTACATATCTGAAGAGGGAACAAATTCATTCCTTTCTTATATGCATTGTGTGCCCGTCTACTCCAGCAGTCTCGCCAGAGTGACTGAAAATTCCTCTGCCTCTTGTTTACATTTAGAGTGACCGTGCCTGGCCATTTGACCAGCCCTGTAAAATGAGTGAGGAAAAAGCCTGCACAGTCATCTGTGTTCAGTCTTTAATCCAATGCGTGTGCGAATGCGTGCAGAGGAACAGACATGTTTAATACGCAAACAAGGTGATAATGTATTAATGTTGAAAAGCATTTGGGCAGTTAGCAGTCAGCTGACCCTGAGCCTGTTAGTTGCACATCCAGTCATTTGATGGGCTGGTTATGATGTTGAGCCCTATAAGCTGCATCACTTATTGTAGCCCTCTGCTATTCAATCTGTACCACTTAGTGACTTAATTTAACGCATAATGTGCCTACATTGGTAATATTGTGATAACTTATATAAATTATTATGCTTGAGTTTTTGTAATGGTCTCTGCCTATTGTTTAAGTGCATAGTGAATAGTGCTTTCTAACCCCATTCCTATCTTGTTTTAACCAAGGATGCTGGTCAAAACAAAACACCTGGGCTTGGCGCTTTGGGGATAAAAGCCCAACCCCAGTGAGGCTCTCTCTCTCTCTCTCTCGGAGAGAGAGAGAGAGAGAGAGAGAGAGAGAGAGTAGGGTAATCCTGACTGGAGTCGTCGTAGTGTGTATGGAAAACAGAACAAAAGTATTTAATTTGAGTAAAGTAGAACCAATAAAAAGGTAGCCCCTTAGTTGTAAATAATTAAACAACGATTTAAGTCTCAGACAACGGATAAACGGTACTGGGAACTCGGTCCAAATGACAGACTTCATATGAATATTTCTCTGCACAGGTTTGCCAGGGTATGCGGGTGGATGGTTCTCAACCTTGGGGTCGTGGCCTCATTTGGGGTCGCCTGGAATCCAAGCAGGGTCCCCTGAAATGTCTAGTAATTGCTTGAAAAAATACTGATAAAAATATTATCTTCAGTAATTATTATTCTTTTGAAAATAATATATTTTAGTACTTTAAGCATTTTACCATTAATTATTTCAGTATTTTATTATCAAGCATTTTAGCATAGCATTACTAATT
The DNA here is from genome assembly GCA_008086565.1 of Thalassoma bifasciatum. Lineage (NCBI taxonomy): Eukaryota > Metazoa > Chordata > Actinopteri > Labriformes > Labridae > Thalassoma > Thalassoma bifasciatum. The sequence goes on from RPOG01002920.1 coordinate 15,362, forward strand.
ATTTTTTTATTTCTTGTATTTTAGTATCCAAGCAATGTTTTTCTATTTGTATTTTCTAGATTCAGTACTTTAGCATTTTAGGCAGCAATTTACATTGCAATACTGAATTTTGGGCTGTTTATTTCTTATTTTTCTTTACATTGTTTACTGCTCTATGTCCCTATGATTGTCCCATGGTGGGATATAAATTTTTTGGAATTTGAAAGTTCACATAGAATCAAGTCTAAGTCCTGATCAGGAAAAATAAAACTGTCATTTTGTGCACAAATTCTGGCTACTCTGATTTTACATCAGTATAGAAAACAATCAGAGAAAATTAATAATTTTACTAAATAAATAAATGAATAAATAAATAAATAAAATGTCTCTGGGGTCACCGGACATTTGTGATGTCAAAATGGGGTCCCAGCCAAAAAGGTTGGGAACCACTGGATTACATGACCAACATAACAGATGTTTCAAGAACAAATACATTTCTGGTTTCATTTTAGTTCCTTGCAAAATGGCAAAAGTTTCTAGTTTTCGTTTCCATTCTGCAAACTAGTTCAAAGCTCTGATTTAGTATGGACTTACAGAGCTGATGCAACAGGCCTCCATCATTTAGTGCTTTGCCCCGTGTATTTACTGACGCTGGAGGCTCCTGTCTGTCTCCTAAACACATCTCAGAAAGTTTATGGAGGAATATATTCTTGGAAGGTTTGTCCTGTCTTTTAGGCATCTGCTGCAGTTTGTTCCAAACTTTTGAAGGGTTGTGCTTGTTGGCACCTTCTAATTCACTGCAAGTGAGATAACCCACCTGAGAGATCCCGACTCTTGCAAATAAAACACCCCCCTCCCCCATTAAGTTGATGATTCTTTTCCAGACTTGGTGATATTTGAAAGCCTATTTGAGTTCTAACAAAGGAGCAATAAAGAAAAGTTAAGCTGAAAACCACCTTTCCCTTAAGGTCTGAAAAGTTTTAGTCCAACTTATTCTTTCAAATCAGTGCTGCTGAGTGTATAGTTAAAGAAAAGAGGGATAAAAAAAACCTGACTGGATACAGGAAACGTGTTCACACAGCACAGTTAACTTGTTCCCATGATGCTAAGGTAACCACACTGACTCTCACAAAACCAGTTTTGCTTTGTTGTCATAATAACTCAGCAGTGGGGACAGATGACGCAGAGTTAACACACCACAGAAGCATTATTAAAAACAAAGAGTGACATCTGGTACAGAAAATATAAAGCTTCACAAACAACATTCTGCATCGTCATCATATGGTTAATGTGCTGTTGTTTTAAACTCAAGTGACACACCACCACCCGCTGCTAATTGTGGAGTCTGAAAACTACATGTAACATCAAACTGAGGTCAATAATTAAAGGCCACTGGGAAATTTAATTCTTACAGTGTTTTGTAATCTAACCCCAAGGATTAAAGCAGTGGTCCCCAATCTTATTTGGACCGTGACCCCATTTTTACATCACAATCCTCTGGTGACCCTAAAGATATTTTCTTTCTAGAATTAATATCTCAGCACGGGTTTGCTGCTTCATCACTCTAGCAATGAGAAACATCACTTCTAGGATGCTTTCAGTGCCAGCTTCAAAACATTTAAAGTACACTCACTGCTTATCCAGCTTAGCGAATTTCTTTTTGAGTAAAAAAAAAAAAAAATCATGGTTTTGTTTTTTTTGTTTTTTTTGTTTTTTTGTTCTTTAATCTCAAAGTGTCTTTTGAGCTTGTTGGGTTTTATACTCTCTTAGACGGGATGTTACCACATCACAGACATTCAGGCCTCTCCTCATCGCTTTCAATGGTTTGAAGGTTCAAGATTTTTGTGTTATCCCTAAAGGCGATTTTGCTTTACAGCTAGAGGTGCCAGATAAACATAAAACAATTACAAATTACTCCAAAAAATTAAAACATTTAGGATACTAGCAACATAAAGACATGCAAAAACCATGTTCCACTCATGAGTTATTGATTAGGAAAGGCTGAATCCATGACTATCTATATGCTTGAACTGACTTTGTGACTTTATAATCTCAAAAATTGAAAGTTTTTTCTCAATTTTTTTTTTTTTTTCACGTGGCCTTAATACGCTGTCTTAGTATCTTGGTACCTCATGGGACTGTCTTCATGAGGTCAGATGGGTGAAAAAATCTTTCCATTTATCTTTCTGTTTTTTTTTCTACCAACTGCAAGTTTGCTTTTATACAGGTTGAACCGAGGGAACTCAAGTAGTAGTAACAGTGCAGTCATGTGATCTCGGTCGTCAATCAAGGTGCTCCAGCTCAGATAGTTTTATATGCTGCACTTTATTTGAACTAGATATATATTCCAAAAAATGAGTAGAGACGAATATAGCTTTTTAAGATTAGGTGTGGTGTTTTAGGTTTACAAAGAATTATACTTAGTAAAAATAAAATATCTGTTATTTTTTTTACTCAATCAATAGACCCCTGGTTCCCAACCTTTTCCAACTCAAGGCCCACTTTTAAGTCTCCTACCCCATATAAAGGAAGCCATATAATGCCAACACTGAGCACTTTTTCTTGATACATATATTTGAACATTTTTATTACCCTTGTAAATGGACCGGAATAAAAGACTGTACCATTTAAACGTAATGTTCAGAATATTTTTCTGTGTTTTTATTTCTATCTTAATAAAAATAGCCTTGTATACAGCTGCCCCTTCCCTCTATAACTTACTCCCCACTCATATCCAAAACTGCTTTGACCCACCAACTTTCAAACCTCTGTGAAAATTCACCTTTTCAAGTTAGCTTTTAATCTGTTTTTTTCTTTTATTTTGTTTAAATTGTGCTATTTGATTTATGTATTGTTTTTAACATTTGTAAAGTGTCTTTGAGTATTGAAAAGCAAAATACATATTTTTTTTTTATTATTATCATTATAATTATTGTTGTTGTAAATATTGCTATTATTTTTATTACTGCAACACCCCACCACCACCACCAAAACAAATGTTAAAAAATGATACTCTTGGAAATAACTTTAAGTCCCACCTGCAATACCCTCGCAGCCCACCATGGGGCCACGGCCCACAGGTTGGGGATCGCTGCACTACACATTTCAGTTGACCCCATTTGAATTCCAGGCGACCCCACATGGGATCTCGACCCCAAGGTTGAAAAACACTGGATTAAAAGAACATGTCAACTACATTTTCAAGTTTCAACTTTTTACCCCTCTTCAGGGGAGAAGTGACAAAAAACATTTCTTCAACCAGCCTCCTGAAGTTCCAAGTGACAAAGACTGAACTCGTGTCCCCGCTGAACTCCTCTCATCCTCAAACCCCGTCTCCCCCTCTCTCTTCCTCTGACGCTGTTCTTCAAACAGCTCTGCACAGCGTGTAACGCTGCATAGCAAAGAGCGACCGCGTCCCTTCCCGTGTTGAAAAGGCGCCTGTTTCAGGGGCCTTGTCAGATGAAATCTGTCAGAAGTACTCAGCCGAGTTACTGGGGCCTGAGGAGTACAATACCCCAGACTAAGAGGGTTTACCCGACTAACCCTGACACTTCACGTGCTCTTTACCTTACAGGAAAGTAACCCAGCGCCCTGGTTGACATTCGAACCACAGTTCCCATTGTGTGACCTCAGTATTGTAGACATACTCTTCTATTTACTCAGCTCTTGTCTCCTTTTCTGGATAATGCCTCAGGGAAGGCTTTACAAACTGTGTGTGCTCTCCCTGGTCTCCCCCGCCCCTTTACTTCATCACGTCACCTTTCATTTCTTTAGATAAGCAAACAGGCCTTCGGTCTGCTTACTTCTTATTGGCCACATCAGGACCTCTCTCCTAAAGGAGGGGAGGAGCTTAAACACTCTGAATGAGACTTCACTCAAACTTTTGCTGCTTTTGAATGCAAGTGAAAGGAAGGTGACTGGACTGCAGCTGAAGATGGCAAAATAATATAAACAGATGTTCTCATTCTGTTGGATTCCATTCTGGAAAAACACAGCAGATAAACTACAATGCGTTGCTCACAACTTTAAGGTAAAGTTATGAATTTAGACAAAACTTTTCCACACTCTTCAGAGAATTAAACCTGCATTTGTGTAGCTTTTTCCTTATAATGTATGCATCTAATAGATTATTATGAGCCGGTATTTGTGTTAAGTTGTAAAGCAAGGCAAGTGTAACATCACTGGACTCTTACTCTTCTATCTGTCTCTAAATATGGGTCAGCAATAGTTTAATATTCCTTAAAGAAACATGTTTGTAGACTTTTAAAGGTAACAGAGAGGGGATATTGCTTTGTTTTACAGGAAAAAACTGTTTAATCACAGAGAGAGAAAAAGAAAGCTAGACTCCCCCGTGAACCCTGCTCCACTTTTTGCCAGTTTTCTACAAAACACAGAAGAATGTGCCCCTAAATCCTCTAAGCAACTTTTTTTAATCAGCTCTCCTGGTTCGAGACAGAAGGGGAGGGAGGGTGAGGGAGCAAGAGAAAAGAAGGGTAGAGAAAGTTCACCAAAGAAAACAAAGGATACTTTTACATCCTTTAAAGCTGTGGGAACTTTGTAACAGTTACTTTTTGTCACAGAATTTGTCTTTCCTGGTTGAATTTGTAAGAGAAATGAGACAGTCTGTGATTCCTCAGCAGTCGAACACACTGCCCCCCCCTCCTCTACACAATCATGTGATCCTTAAAGATTATGTTAAAGAAGCGGAAAACTCGAACCATTGTAAAGAGCCGTCTTTATGAGTGCAGCTGAAAGAGGTTTACTTTGAAAAGCATTCAGGAAATCACAGTTTAATCCCACTAACTCACTTGTTTCTTTCAGTTTTGGCAGAGATTGGCATCTTTGACTTAGAGTGGGAGTAGAATGAGATAAATATTCAGCAGCTCCTGAGGAGATGTGTCATTGAAAAAAAAAAAAACAATACTCTACACTTAGGGAACAGTGATGTGATGAATTGGTTGTTGTACATGTTTTAGTTTTGCGCGTCTGTCAATCAGAGTTTTTTTGCCCAGCATGCAATTAAATAACAAATGAGAAAACTTCACCCGTTTCCCCTCTTCTTTGAACAAACAGCCTGCTCAGTTTTCGTAACTAATGAAATAACTTGAATCCATCTAACTGAAGTCAGAGATGAACTTCCTGCTCGTTTATCTTTCGCTGTTTGTGACAGTCAGAAATATGTCTGAGCGCTCAGAGGAGAGCAGTTATGGCTCATCAGTTATGCTTGTACCGGGACAAATGAACTTAAGATGACGTAAACAAACACAGTTCAGCCTTTGATTCACATCGGACACGCCAGAGAACACATGTCCTTTTGTTGACCTACATAAGTTGTGTTTTGTGAAGCGATTTTGTCTTCAGGGTGAAAGGACTGTTTATTGACAGAACCTTCACTAGAGTCAGTTACACCGAGAAGCTTTATGAGCAGCGTAAAGAGGTTAAATACCAGCCTCCACATGCTTTTGAAAACACTTTATTTACTTCTATTTCCTCTGCCTACATTACAAAAGTAAAGTAAAAAAAAGTGTTAGTGTTATTTGACTCAATGAATTTTTACTTTCTGTGTCCTAAGTCATTTATTCATAAACAGCACACTAGAAATAACTTTTACAGCTCTAAGTGGGAACTACTTCGAAGGGGAAAAGGATCTTTTCACATTTTTTCCCCCTTAATATAAACAGTGTAGTATGATTTAAGTATTTACCTTTGGAGAATAACAAGTACCAACGCTGAGCCTGTTATCTTTGGAGTCCCAAAAAGTAACATATTTATCTTTTTAGCACAATTTATCGTCCTGTGAGAGCAAGTAAGTACGATGTGACAGGATAAAACCTTGTGTGGACAATATAATTACCTTTTGCACACAAGAGGATGGTGAAGGCTTTATCTGAGGGCCCGTATAAATAAAAGAAAATTTAAGGAGCATTCCTTATGACTACTTTCACAACCCAGATACAGCTTTCTTTGTGTCCATTGCTGGCTCATTGCAGTCAACAGTACGACCCTCTTTACACTACAACATGGTTCACAAAGTGGAAAACTCAAACCTTTTAGGGATCAATGAGAGCAACGAAACTGGAGACTGTAAATATAGGTAGAGTAGAATTTCCATGAAAATTAAAAATTTAGTTTTTATAGGAATAATCCTGCTCATTTGTCATCTCTGGGCCTCTTTACTAGTGTGACAGTGTCTGTGTGTGCCTCACCCCCTTATAGACCCCCTCCTCGCCTGTTTTGTTAATATGATGCTGGACTCGAGATGCTTCTGGGTGGAGAGCAGGAGTTTTTGTGGGTGGTGACCAGCCAATCACAGCGCACCTTGTGTGCATGGCTAAGATAGCGGCCGTAACGCAGAGAAAGAATGATTCTATATCTGCAGTGTATCTCATTTACCTCCAGGAAGTCAGGTGTATGGCTCTTGAGTTTCTCTCACCCGATGCTGCAGGTGCTCGCAGGGCTGTTTTTACCATCTGTGGTGTATTTACAAAGCTACAACTGCTAGCCATGCTATTAGCTACAGTCGGGGGCAGTGAGCATGCACTGCAGCTGACACTGAGCCACGGAGGAGGAGACGAGTTTGGATGCTGTTTGTAAACAGAGAAATGAAACCTATTGAAAATTTCCATTTACTTCACCTTTAACAACAAAAAAATACAAAATATTTTATGCTGTGTGAGCCTACATATAACAAATTACCTTACATCAAGTTTTAAAAGAATTAATGTGAATGTTCCAAGTTAGTATATAAAGTGCAATGTAATGTTGTTTTCTGTGTAACACTTAAGGTTTCCAACTTTTTTTCTTTATATAGCCATGCATTTGAAAATTCATTTAATCAGTTTTCCAAAGTAACAACATTGGTTAAAAAATTACATGAGCTAATGCTGGAGATGACTTTATCTTCTTATTTTCATTTCCATAAATCAGCTACCTAGATAACATTTAAAGGACTCTGCTCACAACGTCTTTGTCTGAGCCTGGCTGTAGTTTGCCGTAGTTTTTATAGAGTGTGTCGCCAGAGAGTTTCTCTGAACATTATTTTTTTAAACATCTAAAAACACAGTAGTTTGCAGTAGTTTGGTATTCAGCTGGATAACAACACTGAACAGTGCTCCTCTCTGCTTATCATGCAGCGAGCAGTGCTCTGCAAAGCTGAGAGGCTGTTTAAATGACAACGGTATTCGGGTGAAACGCAAAAGTATTGTTGAAACGCCAGTTTTCACCGTTACTGTGCAAACAGCAAGTCTGTTTTCAGACGTCATGCTCAGCTTTGCGCGTTAAACCTCCACTGTGCCGTGCACAAACAGAACAACAACAACAGCGACCACCGTGTCGTACTTGTGCTGTTGCATCTAATGCCTGCCTTCCAACAAAATGTGTATCTATTGCATTATTTCTTTAATCAGAGAAAATGTTTTTAGTGTAAACTCCAGATGATCAGTTCACCTCTTCTTCAGCCTCTAACCCGTTGTTGTGTACAGGGCTGGTACAGATATATCACCATCTACAGGCCTGACAAGCTTACTACAGCATTTTAAGTCCTTCAGCGTTTCTGTGTAAACGCTGTTTTTTTTCACCAAGTTTTTTCTGTGTTTTGGTGAAACACTGGGAAGCGTTGTTGTGTAAACAGGGCCCGAGTGATGTGACTGAGCGGCAACACTCAGTAGAGCAGTGTGGGGGTGGGGCACAGAGTGCACATGAACAAAGTTGGTGAGAGGTGCGAACTAAAAATATACAGTTCATTTACTTTTATATCTGGTAATAAAACAATTCCTTGTTCCTGTGTATTCCTGTGGTAAAACAATACCCAGCCTAATTCTTCCAAACAAACACTAAATTTTAGATCTGCAAAGCTCCTTTGGTTGGCTTGAGTGAAAACCAGTCAGTCAAAAGATAGAAATGCAAAAGGATGCTTATGCCGTTAATTGACATTGGGCCTGGCAAAACAAGTTATTCTTAGCTGAGTCAACAAGTCCACACAATAACCTGAGAATCAGAAGAGGATGTGGCCAACAGGATGTAGCCTGCTGAATTTTAAAGTGCTGTTTTAAGCCTTGTGTTTTAACATGTCATATTTTTTCTCTCATTTGTTTCTTATTAAGTTGCGTTCATGTGTCTTGGATTATCATAAATGTTGAGAACAGTCAAAACAAAAGTTCATTTGAGACTTTCCATGACCGTTTTGTGAATCAGTTTTAAGAAACACTGTACTCGGGGCGCGGATGGCCTAGTGGATAAGGCTGCGCACCATGAGGCTATGTCCTCGAGCGGGCGGCCCGGGTTCGAATCCGACCTGTGGCCATTTCCCGCATGTCACTCCCCACTCTCTCTCCCCTTTCCGACACTATCCACTGTCCTCTATCAAATAAAGGCACAAAATGCCAAAAAAATAACTTTTTTTAAAAAAAAAAGAAACACTGTACTTTACTGGTCAGTAAATTTGATCATGATTAGTAAACATTAGACAAACTTTCTTTTTTATTTATTTGACATTTTCCCTGAATTTCATGATAATTGGGTAAACATTAGCATATAACTTCTTTAAAATGATCTCAATTCAATTTTGAGATAAGTAGCTGTTGTGTTCAGTTTCTTTGAAATTTCCTCCAAATTTCAAGTTAAGTAGGTGACAATAAGTGAATAATTTATATCAGATTAAAGCACTATTTACAACAAAATAAAACGAGAATTTTCCCATTATCACCATGTAACTAGAAGCGGGGCCTGCATTTCCTTTCAGCAAATGCTTGGTGTTGAAATGCTGAGCACCACATTGATGCTCTGCATTTCAACATGATAACATTCTACTATTTCCAGGGAAGCAGGTGACTAAAAGCTACTGATTTATTGAATAAATTCTAAGTTATATGAAGTTAAGTCCCCAATAAGCTTTCAACAAAATAAAATAAAATTAAGTTAATTCATTTTCACTCAGTGATCTTGCAATTCAAAAGAATTTTCAAAGAAATTGAACAAAACAGTTACTTACCAATTGTGACTTGCTTTCGGTTAAATCTGAGAAATTATTTTAATGTAGTCTGGGCTAATTTTCACACAACTGTCATGGACTTTGAGGACAGTTATTAAATAACTTATTTCAGATTAAATTGCTATTTACAGCAAAATATAAGGATAATTTTCCCATTATCACCTTCAAACTAGAGGTTGGGCCTGCATTTCCTTTCAGCAAATCCTGGGTGTTGAAATGCTGAGCACCCCCATTGATGTTCAGCATTTCAACATAATAACATTCTACTATTTCCAGGGAAGCAAGTGATAAATAGAGACTGATTTATTAAATACATTTTGAGTTATATTAAGCAACGTCCCCAATTAGCTCTAAATTAAATTAGGTTAATTCATTTTCACCCACTGGTCTTAAAAATGTAGAGGAATTTTCACAGGAAGTGAACAAAACAGTCACTTACCAATAGTGACTTGCTTCCAGTTAAATTTGAGCATTATTGTAAAGTAGTTAGTGCAAATTTTCTCCCAATTGTCATAGAATTTAAGGATCATTTCAAATGGTTAGATTTTTAAAAGTTTCTCTAATTATTATCTAATTTTTATGAAGTTCACAGACATGTCAAGTGTTACCCAATTATCTGTTCTTACAGTATCATCATCATATTCAATGTAAACTTTTGAAAACCAAAGAGGTGCATCAGTGCTATGTTTCACTTTGAGCATCCACCGACCTTTAGCTGAGCATTCTTTTATATTCCACTTCATCCTCCACATCAAGAATCAATACTCTTTGTTTTATTTTATTTTTATTTCTTTCTCTGCACTGTTTGTGAGCTTCAATAACCTGCTTCCATTAAACTTTCATGTTTGTTTTGATTTTGCAGTGTCCTCTCATCAGCTTTGCTCAGAGCAATACAACAAGTGTTTATCTTGAAGTGGAAGATCTGAAGAGGTCTCTGTCACCATGAGAGACCGCTTGGAGGAACTCCTGCGAAGAGCTCAGGAGTTTTCTGAGGCGGCGAGCGAGAACGGCAACCCCTTTTCAGAGGACGGTGATAATGACGACTCTGTGGTGGCTGGGGTCATGGCGCCTCAGGCTGTGGTGTTCGAGGAGGAACCAATCATTGAGAATTTCATGTCAGAGGCTGAGCAAATCAGAGATGATATCACAGCGCTGGAAACGGAGGTACTTTCACCAATGCTCTTCGTTTATACAGTTTACTGCTACTATTTGGAAGCATTTTTAAACTGTTTTCACCCCTAATCAAGATGCCTGTTTACAGTTTGTGAATGTTTCAAAAAGATTTGTAACCAAGTTATCAAAAAAAAAAAAAAACACCTCTATTTTTTTTTTCTGTATGCTTTGCACTGAATATCTATTACATACAAATGAATAGGCATGCCATATGCTGCTTAACAAAACCTATCAATTCTTAAATAAACATAAATTAGTGCAAAGCTGTTTTATATAAACACAGAAAGGGAAAAAAAAGAAAAAAGAAAAAAAGGGATCCCAACTAAAATGTAAGCCAAGACGGACTAAGAATTAAAGGTACATATCTAAAGATATACATCTAAATATACATACACACATAACTACACGCATGCACGTTCACCTACAACCAAATTGACACTTTCCTGGAATTTATATTGATTCATATGTCTCATTTCATCTTATTCTAAGAAAGAAAGAGAAATAAAAGAAAGAGAAAATTAGACATTAAAAAAATAATGATGGAAATATATACACACACACACACACACACACACACACACACACACACATATATATATATAGCATACAGACATGCACATAAACACCCATGTACCCGTATATATACGCACACATACACACATATACACTTCTGCAAATACATACATAAGTGCATACATACATGAACATACCTACACACATACGTAAAGTAGGGAAAATTCAGAGTTGACGGAAAACATAGAGTAATTTGATAAATAAAAAAAAAAACAGCTAGTTATAATGAAACTAGTAGAAATAGTACTCAAAATAATAGCAATAATGATAATAATAATAGGAAAACAAACAAACAAAAAAATGTTACGCATACTAACACACGTTACCTGTCCCTCATACAAACCCCTCACCTCTTATTTTAACTGAAAACAGGTACTCAAATTTGGTCAGCAGCAGAAGACCCTGGTGGCGACCATGCGTCGTTTCAGCGTGATGAAGAAAGAGAGCAGTATAACTCGGGACATCAAGCTTCAAGCTGAAAGCCTCCATCGACGTTTAGAGGCTCTTTCAAAACAAGCCCAGAGGACTGAGGACCAGCAGGGGCCCAATGCTGTTACAACAAGAATACAGCACTCCCAGCATGCAGCACTCTCCCACAAATTCCAGCAGGTAGGCCAGAAATTTCTATTTATCTTCAGGCACAGAAAGTTATATGTATATTGCTGCACATACTCTAAAATTTCCTTCATCTGCTCTGCTGCCTACACCAGGATTACTGGAAAGGATCCAGTATGAAAATAACGGTGTTGTTTAGCCTGCCAAATTAGCACGCTAATCAAAAACCATAGACTGTATAATCAGTGGACGCCATGACAGTTGGCTCTAACTGAGGTCTCCACAAAAACTGCTCCCCCTGGTGGCTGGATGCATTATAGATCAAAGACCTCGCCTCCTAATGCATTCCATATGGGAGGTGGTAAAACTTAAAAAAGTTATTACACCACGTAGAAATGTTTCTTACATCTGTTTATTAAAGAATTTATTTGGCTGCACTGTGTTCAAGTCCTCTGTTTTCTGAGAGGTTGGTTTTTCATTAGTTATTACATGTTTAAAACTGAGTTTTTTGCAATGGTGCTGAGGTACAGACAATAGATAAAAGGCAAAAAAATAAAAAAATAGATAAAGCGATCATTTACACAATAAAAAAAAATATGCAAAAGTTCAAGTGTTGAAGCAAAGACATCACTAAGATAATGATTATCATAAAAACCAGAACTTCAAACTTAGATAGCTCAGTGGTATTTGTGTACTCATCGTCAAGTTTTTTTTTTCTGCAACAATTTTTTAAGTGTGTAGAGCATAGAAGCTAAAAGCAGATCTTCATAACTGTGTGTGAATTTTGGAAACTCATAGGATTTGCCTTGACTGGGAGTGAGTGAGTGTGGTAGAGAGCAGAGTAGAAAGATAAGTGGAAAGTTGTGCTCAGTAAATAGATAAACACAGCTGCTGATCTCCTCTTATTGTTTAATATCATTGGTTTTAGAATCAGACGTCTGAATAACACTTGAAGCTGAAAGAACTCTAATAACTTCCACTCCTTATAGCCTCTCCCTCTCTCACTCAATGAGAAAGAAAAAAGAGGAGACGATTACAGGTCCATTACGACGTCATATTACTTCCAGACGACTCGTTCGTCCTCGCGACATTCGTGAAGTAATAGGCCGTCGACCTCCATAGACCCTCCCTACACTGACTCCTCCTCCACTTACTTTACCGTCGGTGCCCTGTTACCCTTCAAAAGTTGCTCTTAGACGACTTACTTGCCAGAATCACACGCTCACAACTGTCTGAGATCGAACAGCGACATAAGGTGAGAACGACTGTGATGAACTCATTGAACATCAGGCGGTGACAGCTTTATCTGAAGACTGAAAAGAAAAGTGTCTTCAAGCTGTGAGCTCAGAGGCAACTGTTTCAAGTTTTATGCATTTGTGTTGTTTAAAAAAAAAACAAAAAAAACATTTTTGTTCATTTTACAAGTTAGTATTGTTCTGGATTTGGAATTTTCCTTTTACTCTTAGAGCATTTAGGTGCAATTCTTAAACTGCAAAAACTGAAATCCAAGCAAGTCATTGTCTTATTTTTAGTAAAAAATCGTCTTATTATTCTTGATATGAGCTACATTAAACTGATAAGTCCAGGAAAATGTCTTATTTCAAGTTATTTAAAGACAAAAATTAGGTCTGAATTGCTTGAAACAAGTAAAAAACAGTTTCTTCAAAGTTTCTTGTATTAAAACATCTTTCTGATTCCAAGAAAGTTTACGAATGAAGTGAAACAGAGCACTATACATATGTTATAGAAGCCCATTTCTGCCGTTTGAAAGTATTTAAATGACACATTGTATTTCTTGAGACTTGTTTTTGCCCATGTTAAATCAAAACATTGTGATAAAAAATCAGATACATGAGATACAAAGTCAAAATTTTGAATTTTAATGTCATAATTTTGCCTTCTCATCTCCAAATTTCTATTTTGTCATAAAATTTGACTTTTTCTCAAAATTAAAACTTTTTATTACAAAATTTCAACTCTTTTTATTGTATCAATTTTTTCAGGATTTGACTTTTTAATCACATAATTTTGACTTTTTTTTTATCATAATTTAGTCATTTTATCTCAAAATTTCAAGTCTTTGTTCCAAAATTTTCTTTCTACTTGATAATTATGACTTTATATTTTTCAAAATTTTGACTATTTCTCACAAAATTTTGAACTTTTTTTTCAAAAAATGTCAACTTTTGACTAAATTTGCACCAATTTTCTTTTTTTTTTTTTAATTTAACCCTGTGGTGTATAGTGGTCACGACAGTGGACACCTATTTAAAAGTTATTTACTCCTAAATTCAATGGTTCATGTGGTGGAAATTGATATTAGTCAATCCCGTCAGGATATTTTTATTCTTCTTAGGGCCTAAAAAAATTTTTTCAATTATTTTCCATATATGTAAAAGATTATTCATGAAATTACCCCCAAAAAAAGAAAGAAAGAAAAGAAGTCAAACAAAAAAAAAATCATATTTACATGAAGTTCACACTGTTTAAGTTGAATGCCCAGTTACAAATATTTGAAAAAAGAAAACGGAAAACTTTTTTTCATGCTTTAAGACAAATAAAAACACTTGAGAAAAATCCTGACACTGACTTTCATAATTCATGCATGAGAGGGTTATTGTTATTATTATTATTATTTTAATTTTAACTTGCTGAAATGGTCTTCAATTATAAATCTGACTGTAAACTTGATTTACATCTCATATCACTCCCATTCTCCCTTTCCACCAATAGGAGTTATTGAACCTGGAGAACAACATAAAGGAGCTTAAAGACCTTTTCATGGATGTTTTCATGCTGGTGGAGGAACAAGGAGCCTACATCGAACACATCCAGACGAATGTAGAAAGAACCCAGGATTACGTGGCTGCATCTAATGAGAAATTCAAATTGGCAGCGAGATACAAAAAGAAAAACCCGCTTCGACAACTGTGCTGCTGCTGCTGCCCTCCATGGAGATGCTGCTTTTAAAACACATGCATTTTTACCTCAGTCGACTCTAAAAACATGGCTGTATTTCAGAAATCTCTGTTACCCAACAAGAGTGTGTAACATTGGATTGAGGAAGCAGTAAAGTGGAGGTTATGGAGCTGCAGGTTTTGCTGCTGAAGAGTGCAGTGGTGAAGACAGATTCACCAGAGCATGGAAAACAATTAAGAGGAAAGGCCAGAATTGGTATTTGAGGCACTTGTTTCTTTCAAGAGGATGTGAGAGCACCACTATCGGAGGAGACAGTTCACTGAGTGCTACTCACCAACACTGCTGCTTATTGGAGACCTTCGCTGTCATCTGACAGAGGTCACAAACAAGGCAAGAGCACTGCCTCTGCCAGTGCCACATCAGCAAGACTGAGGTTTCATCTTTTTTTTTTCACAAGACTCTTTCATGTTCTCCTGCTACAGGCGCCTGAGTCGATCATTTATTTTTTTTTTATAAAATAGAAGCACTTTAAGACTTGTTTTCTCTTTCTCCCTTTCTCTCTCTTTTCTCATAACAGAGACAGGTTGTTTTTATAAAAAATCTTGAGCCTTTTACTTTGCATTTCATTTTTGAACCACAAGAAAAAAAAAGAGACTAGTTTCAACAATTACTCATTGGTCGATTTGCATTTCAAAGAATGATCATGTTCAGTGGAGAAAACATTGTTCCTGTCTTCAATTTCACAGAGGCACAGATTAGAATAACACTTAGAAGAACACACATTGATCAAAACATTCTTTCATGGTGAAAAACAAAAACTGCAGATATATCTCATCTTAAAATAAGATTGAAAGTTTCATGTGTTGTGTTTCAAGAAATGTGAAAATTATTCAAGTTCTACCCTGGAGTAAAATTCTAAAATATGGTTTGTTGTTGTAGTTCTTGATTCTGGACCAAAGCATTAGATTTGTGACGTGTACTTGATGAGGAATGATTGCATTCGTACTCACTAGATGAAAAGGAAGATTTGTTTATTTATAATGACTGTTGCTGCTTTGGTGTCACGATGAACCGAGTCCTACGTTCGTTTTGCAGATCTACTTTTTAACACTTTTAAACACCTTTCTTTGCTCAAGATAGATTTTTACCGGATACAACACGACGAGGTAATGTATTTATTAACTGTTATGTAGCACTGTTGTTTAAAACGTGGCAACAAGCAAATTTTGTGAGTTTGTTGAGTAGTTGGCTCAACTACTCACAGCCCAGTGCTCTGAAGCATGTCTGTAACATGTGATGTTAGTGAATCCTGGTTATGTCCTACCAGTGCTCATCTACCAACTCCAACCTCACCAGGCAAAGCAAACATAACCTGGCTCTTTATTTCATTGATAGACTCTCAGGTTTGAGCAAATCACTAAAGTATAACTGCTGCAAGTGGGTTGGAATGAACATGATCACAAACAGGTTAGCCTGATTAAGCCTCTTGCTCGTGTTTCAGCCTCTCGCTCTCATTTAAGCCTTTCGCCTGTGTTTTAGCCTCAAGATCATGTTTGAGCCTTTAGAATGTGTTTCTGCCTGTAGCCTGTGTTTCAGCCTTTAGTTCTTGTTTAACCCTTTTGTTGTGTTAGCCTTCAGCCTGTGTTTCAGCTTTTAGCTCTTGTTTTAGCCTTTAGCTCATGTTTTTGCCTGTAACATGTGTTTCAGTCGTTAGCTTGTGTTCAGCCTTTAGCCTGTTTGAGCCTTTAGCCTGTGTTTCAGCCTCTAGCTCTTGTTTCATCCTCTAGATCACGTTTTTGCCTTTAGCTTGTGTTTTAACCCTTAGCATATATTTCAGCCTCTAACCTCTTTAGCCCTTAGCCTGGGTTTTTGCTTCAAGCTCATGCTCTATCACTCTCCCTTTTAGCTTTCTTCTATGTTTCTGTCAGACAGTCTAGCTCCTTTTTCCACTATTACCACAAAATGAATCCAAGAAAGCTTTTCAGCGGAGGAAAAAAAAAAACATAGCTCTCTCTTCTTACTGCTAAAACTTTATCCAAATTTTGTCAGCCTGCGTGGTGTTGTCATAGAGACTCTGGGATACTGTATATCAATGGTCCAGTCCGACCTGATTAGGATTTCTAAGAAATAGCATTTAGAAATAACCTATTTTGGCACTGACCATCTCATTTTAAGTTGTAGATTACAATCAGGCATATATCTAGATATGAGACTTTGTCAAGGTCATTTAGAAAGTCCTCACAGTCCCTTCTAAAAAAATCGTCCCAGAGATTTCACAGCAGTTAACGTTTCATGGTAATTGTTTTTGCTCATCTGTTATGATTGATTTTACATGAAACTGGCCTCAGTCAACTCTCCTTTGAGCTTTGAGGTGGACGCACCTTGAAAAATGAACAAAGATTATTTTATTTTCTTTGTGGGACTTATAACTGTAAGATTCAGCCTCATTGTTCACGAAAGCTTTATTTCAACTCAATGGTGTTAACAAGCAAAAGTCAAAATTCAACTTTTTTTTCTCCATGGATTGGTTTAACATAACGTGACCAGTTTCCGGTAATGCTTGCGTTAGCGAAAGTTCATAGCCGTTGCCATGGTGCTGTCAGAGGGTTTTGACCAGTCAGGATCACAGCTGGGTAATGAGTCACTGCAAGCAAGCTGAAATTAATGGTATTCAAATAAAAGTGACTCAACCACCAGGTCTAAGATGTTTGGTTTGATAAAGTTTGTATTGAAAGGGCAGGTAAGTATTCTGTGGTTCCTGAGTCACCTGCAGTAATCTCACAACAGCAGCAACAATAAGTGAAAATTCCCCCAAACATACACAACCGTCTGACTCTAAGTCCTCAAACATACAAGCTGGATCAGTCAGTATCTAACGATGATTAACAAAATGTGTTATCTACACGTTCACAAGGTTCCACATTCCTCCAAAAATCAAATATTTGTACTTCAACTCATTTTCAGAGGTTTTCAAAATTTCTGTACACTTGATATAACTTGACTTAGAGGCAGAAGTGCTTTCCACCTCCCTCTCACTGACAACAGCAGTGGTGTTCTTTAGTGAGTCACTGACCTGTGGTGTCTGATGTCCGGGAAAAAATACAGGTGACCTGGGTCTGCACAAGCTAGACTGGAAAATCCTGTCTGTTTGCTATTCCTTGGTACACTTCTTGTCACTGTATCAGGGGTGTAAACAGAACCTTTAACTCTGAACACACTTCTTCAAGGGTATAACAAACAAATAGTTACTTTGAATTTATGAGTTTCGGTTCTTTGACTCAGAAAATGATCACTCAAGTTTTTAAACTTGGCCTAAAAATGTATATCAAACTAAATATATATATAAAATTTAGTGTGAGGCATTTTGTTTTATCTCCAGGGACTGAAAAGTGACACCTAAAGGACACTGCACTACCAGTGTGGGCCTTTAAGTGGGGGGGGGGGTCAACTCTTACCCTGCTCCCCTTTGTCTAGTCAGACAAGTGACATGTATTTTGAGATCTGAGTGATTTGAAAAGTCATTCCCTCAACCTTCTATCATCTCTGTTATGTATCAGCCCCACTCTGATTGAAATGACATTTTGGAATCAAGACATAAATGCGTCAAATATGTAAATGCGGATAAGTAAATCACATAACAATTCATTGTAATGCAGCACAGCAGCACTCTCTCTCTTTCTCTCTCTCAGACGAGTCAGAATGAATGAGGACCTGCTGCAAATTGCAGGGGTCTTGAACAGCAACAATGCCATCCAGTGTTCACTAAAGTAATTGCCAGTTAAAAGGCACCTGAAGAGGGATTCATCACAAGAGTGTGTGGGAACTGCAAGTGTCGGATACAGAAGCAGAATCACACAGCATGGCTTTGTAAAAAGTTTTAGAGTAAAAAAATAATAAAGAAAATACAAAAACAAAACAAAAACTTTTTGAATGTTGTTAGATGTGTTGGAGGTTATTCCTCCTCATGACATTTGGATGGCCAAGCGTCTGACTATTTGGTTGTATAATTATGTCCAGATTTTTCTCAGCTTGTTCTACAGACCATTGATATTTACAATAAAGCAATGCTGTTCTGAGCTATAGGCTTTATTCTGATGCACCAACCTGTCAAGATGTTGAATATGCAGGAAAACATGTTCTGACTGTTTGCAAAGCTGCGCTCTCCGACAGAAAATGCTGAAGACAAAATGCACTTTTACACACAAACTGCAGGTATACGGTAGTCCACCTGTTTTCCTTGTGGGAGGCACCATGTACTGTCTGAAAACTTGCACCTTTGTGTCAGTTGGAAATTTAAACTCCATAAAAATCTAGACTAAGCTTTAATGAAGATGTATCTATGTTTTTGCACAAGAGAAAAAAAATTTATATAAGAATATATCTTTTTATTTACGCATATGGTGAGGCACTATTACAGAAACCCATTTTCACCAGTAAAATAAATCAAAATGAAAACTTGGCTTTGTGGGAGATTTTGGTTTTTGGCTATTCTAAGTCAAAAATTCAAGATAAAAGGTCAACATTTTGAGAGAAAAAAGTCAGGATTCTAAGCTAAAAATTTAAAATATGTGATAAAAAAAAATCAACTTTTTGAGATAAAAGCTCAAGACCTTAAGATAAAAAGTCAAATTTGTAAGCTGATAAAGTCACATTTTGAGATAAAAAGCCAAAATTATGAGAAAAAGTCAAAATTTCAAGATTAGAAGTCAAACCTGTAATATAATTTAGTCAAAATTTTGAGATCATATTTGAGATATTGACATTAAATTAAAACTTTGAGATGATAAAGTCAAAGTTCTTCTTTCGATGTCATATGGGCCAAAAAACACAAACATAAATCTCAGTTAAACAGTTTTTGATGTCTATAGTTTCAACTGGCAAAATGGGCTTCTATACATTATTTATGTATACATGCATACATAAAAAAGTCTCACTGCATACAGAAAAAGAGGGTTCAGATAAATGTATGGAATATGAAGCTACTTTGACATCTTTTAGTATCTTTGGGTAATTTTACAGTATCTACAAGAGGTCGGGTCGGGGGTCCTCTTTCTGTTTTTTTTTTTTTTAATATGGTCACCCTACTTAATTGTGGAATAATAATCAGCTCCAGAGAATTAAATCCTGTGCTTCCTGACATTTTTGTAGAAGTTTAAAATGAGTAAAAGGAGTTTTATTTATTTTTATGTGTGATAGATTAAGGTCTCAAGTTGCTCTCAAGGGAAAAAGTCACTTTCTAGGCTTCACGGACACAAACAGGTCAAAGAAACACAAACGAAGACCTGAATTTGTGTTAGTCCAAACATGATTCATCTCCTTTTTTTGAAAACCAACCCTTTGGTCTTTTTTTCTAAATAGGTAGTATAGAATGACACATTACCAAATCATTAGTTAAACCAAAGCATAATTCAGACCCTGATCTTATAGAAGCAAATGTGTCTCATGGTAACAGGCTGCAATGATGTTTCCATTACCATTAAGAAAAATCTACAGGATGAAATGCAGCAGAATGTCTCCAGCAGGGATGTTGAAGCCTCTGCCGACCTGAGCGAGAGCCTCATGGGGTAAATATCAGCTGTCCTTGAGAACACCAGGCCATGGGAGACTACACAGTGCTCGGCTCTGAAACCTTTTTATATCTGACCCTGAGGCAGGTCATGCAGACTCACCCGCATTTCACCCACAACCTTCTCCCTCTCTGTCTCTGTCTCCTCTGTCCTCCTTTTTTTTTTTTTCCCCCAGCACCAGCTTTTCTGACATTCAAGCATTTCTGCACTCTGGGAGCTGCCCTGCTCTACAAGACTTGTGTAATGTTTATAGGTTCCACGGTGGATTTATCTTGTTTACCCTCAGCTCTAAAGTTGTTATCCCATATTTTATCTGAAACCACCTTGCCTGGAGCCAATCAGGAGTTGGTTCCAGATCCCTGGCGAATCAGATTTGACATTTTACTCTTAGATCATCATTTTTGTTTTGACTAGAAGCACTACTGACTCAACAGGAACATCCTGTGCAAGGAGCTTCTTATAAAGTACAGATAGTAGATTGACTTGCAGGACAAAAAGTCCTTTCTATGCTAAATAACTGGGTCAGACTCATGGTAGAAAATTATGATTATAAGTAGAGAGGGGGCATGCATTTCCTTTCAGCAAATGCTGGATGTTGAAATGCTGAGTACCGCATTGCAACACTCTTGCCATGCTTAGTTATTGGGTCAGACTCATGGTAGAAAATGATTATCATAACACGAGAGGGTGGTTGCATTTCCTTTCAGCAAATGCTGGATGTTGAAATGCTGAGTACCGCATTTCAACAGTCTTGCTTTTCTTTGTAGGAAAAGTTCAGTGATGAAATGCTGAGCCCCCTCACCAACATTATCACTTTCTTGCAGCAGTTGCATAACGTTGACTAAAATTTTGAGATAAAAGTCAAGATTTTGAGAGAGCAAAGGCTAAATTCTAAGATAAAAATTTAAATTCTAAGAACAAAAAAACCCAACCATTTGAGATAAAAGCTCAAAACACTGAGATAAAAAGTAAAAATTGTAAAATAATTGTAAGTCAAATTTTTGAGATAAAGAACCAAAATTATAAGAAAAGCTTAAATTTCTAGATTAAAAGCCAAACCTCTTGGATAATTAAGTCAAAATTTTGAGATCATAGTTGGGTTTTTTTGACATGAAATTAAAATTTTGAGATGATAAGGTCAAAGTTCTGAGACAAAATGTTGTAATTTCGACTGTTTCTATCAAAATTTCATTGTTGAAATGCTGAGCCCCTTTTCAACATGTTGAAATGCTGAGCACTGCATTTTAACACTCTTGCAGGAAGAGCTCAGTGTTGAAATGCTGAGCCTCTCTCCAACATTATCACTTCATTGCAGCAAATGCTTAATATTGAAATGCTGAGGCACAACCCTTACCTTAACACCTCCATCGCCCCATTGGCTCAGAGCTGAACTGAGTGTCACTAATTACTTGTTAAATGAAACATTTTTATTTTAGACCCTCCTTCAGTTTTTCCTGCTGTGAATTTACCTACATAACATTGTATGCCATTCACACATTTACTGGGCGGCCCTGCCCATCAGTTAATGATTGGTGGATAATGTACATGTGTTCAAAAAGCTGAGTGTCACTGACAGAGATGTACTGTTGTCTCTTAGTGACTGTGTATTCTTCATATTTCTTTTATCTGCCCCTGTCACTCACAAATGTGATCCCAGACACCCTCCAAACATCTGAACAACATCAAAGCAGCCCTCCAGTGAGTAACAGCAGCTGTGGTTATAGAGAGCTGACATTACTTTACTGCCTGGTTTTATCACTGCCATCAAAACCTGAACACAGAGATATTAGGACCCTTGGAAAGTGATAAATCACGAGGGGAGTGTATAGTGAGTCTGGTAGCAGGAACATACAGCGATGACACAAAGGCTACACTGATTCAGATAACTGAGGGTGCACAATGTAAAGGGAATAAAAAACATCACATATATTTCACATCAAGAGCCTGTGGGGTTTTACTGTACAATTTTTTTATTATAAACAGTGCTCAAGTCTGGATCCTAAAGTCTGGGTTGAAAAATTAAGAGTAAACGTATCTTGCTTTCCTTGAAGTGAAAACTTACAGTCTAAGATTTATGCCACTAGAAACATAATTTGAATTACTATATTGAATTTTAAAAGTATGATCTGAAATTAAATCTAATGTTTTGAAACTGAATTCATTGGCTTTGAAATTGTGTTTCACCTCCTTGAAAATTTACTTTCTATTTTCCTTAAAATCAAAAATGCAAATTAACCCTCTGATGCATGAATTATGAAAGTCAGTGTCAGGATTTTTCCCTTGAGTGTTTGTATTAGTATTAAGGCATGAAAATAAGGTTTCCAATTTTCTTTTTTTTAAATTTGTAATTGAGCATTCAACATAAAACAGTGTGAACGTAATGTAAATATGACTTTTTTTTCTTTGTTTGAC
Source organism: Thalassoma bifasciatum (assembly GCA_008086565.1). NCBI lineage: Eukaryota > Metazoa > Chordata > Actinopteri > Labriformes > Labridae > Thalassoma > Thalassoma bifasciatum. The sequence continues at coordinate 37,529 of RPOG01002920.1, forward strand.
TTCTGTTCTTTTCTTTTTTTCTTTGATAATTTCGTGAATTATCTTTTTTTAATGTTTTGCAAAACATTTTAACTCTCTTTCATCCATTTTAACACTGAATAATTTATAGTTTATAAGCTTTTTCACCCTCAAATGTTTGTCTATAACATATTCAAAAATATATACGTTTGGAAAAAAAATTGAAAACATTTTTTCAGGCCCTAAGAAGAATAAAAATAAACTGACACAGGCTAATATGAATTTCCACCACATGAACCATTAAATTTAGGAGTAAATAACTTTTAAATAGGTGTCCGCTGTAATGACTACTTTGCACCTCAGGGTTAAGAGTGGCACATCTAGTACATATTCCACACTATATACTGTTGTCACAGCCTGGCTCAAAAGCATGTGACAAAAGAGGGAGACCACACATAATTTGTCACATTTCATAAAAATGTATTTATTTACATAAAGAAATAAACATGATGTGAAGTTCCAGGTATGTATAAATCAGTATGTGTGTGTGTGTGTGTGTCTGTGTATGTGTGTGAAGGTGCATAAGTCCAACACATATAAAGCCAGTCTGCAGGTCAGGGAAAAGAGGGAGAAGTCGCAGTGCATCTCAGCTTTTCTAATCTCCTGAGCCCAGCCCGCTCAGGTGTGCTGCATCCATGCACTCAAGTGAAACTCCACCCTCAACTACCTGCAAAGCAAACAGAGACAAGGAGCAGCAAGGGAGAGAGAGGCAAAGAGCAACAGGCCAACACCCAGACCACTGTATAATCAGTGGACACCATGACAGTAGGCTCCAACAGAGGTCTCTGCAAAAACTACTGCCCCTGGTGGTTGGCTGCAGAATAGGTCAAAGACTACATCTCCCAGTGCATTCCATATGAGAGGTGGTAAAACTTTAAAATATTAATTCACCACATAGAAATGTTTCTCACATCTTTATGCTGCAGTGGAATGAAAATGTCGTTTGGCTGCATTGTTTCCAAGTCCTCATTTTTCTGAGAAGTTGTTTTTTTGTTTGTTTTCACACATTTAAAACTGGGTTATAAGTTTTGTTTTACAATGATTGACAGCTGCTGTGTGTAGTTTTTATCGAGGACATGAGAAACATCTTATGTAGACTCTGGCTGCACAGTGGCGGCCAATGGCGGCTCCAGTGAAGGGGTTCTTTTGGCCTCAAAACCACAACGGCAAAAGGCGGTTAATTTTGGATGTATGAGGAAGGAATTGCAGATATCTTGAATTTAGGTGAATTGAATATATCTGTAATTCCAATTCTACCTAGTCATAAAGTATTCAGCGATATCCTGAAGTCGAATTACAGGTACCTATAATTCATTTGCAGATATCCTAATTCACATTTTGGAAATCTGAAATGACATAGTAGATATCTGAAGTGTTTTGTTTTTTTTGTTTTTTTTTTTGACTTCGCGAAATGGAATGATACCTGCATGGCATACCCAGTCTAACTTTTAAATGTTAAAATCATAGATATTTAAAAAGGGCTAGATGCCTCGTGTGCGCTGTAAGCCAATGGGAAGTAACGTCGTCACATAGCGGCCATCTTGAAACAGGGCTGCCCTATCACTCTTTACATTACAGTCAATGGAGCATGAAGTTTAAATAACTGTAGATTGCTCAATTTTCAACCGATTTTCAAACGGTTTGGTTTTTTATAAAGAGCAGAAATTTAGCATATTAACTTGCAAACTTAAGAATATTTTCAAAAATACTTTTTGCGATTAAAAAATTCAGCCTAAGTCATAGCCACGTGAATAAGGTTCGTAGTGAACTAATCCGTTTGTAAATCCGTCAAGAATTTAGTGAGTAACAAGTGTTTTAGTGAGTAAATCATCATCCTTTCCATTGACAACAGTACAGAGCACCAGAGCAGTCCCCTGTTCCAAGATGGCCGCCACAGAGACGACGCTCTTGACTCCGCCTTAAGGCATCTAGCCTTTTTATATATATCTATGGTCAGGTACAACAAAGCTGGTTGGACAGAAGTTCAGAGGGGGAGGAGCTCCTATGTGCGTCAGTCTGAGACAGGTTCATTACTGCAGGTGCGCGTTTTCAGGTTGTCCATCACGCAGCGTGGCTTTAGCTGATTGTTTACGAAGTAACAGTGGGACTTACAGACTGAATAAAACAAATTCCCGGCTACAGTTTGTGAGGCAGCGTGAATCAGATGAAGTCCGTGGTGTTTTAAGAAGAGTGGCCCCAGGACAAGTTAAAATTGTCGATAAAACCGAAGCTGAAGCGGCAGCGCTGTGACTGGAGACAAGTGAGGAGCTGAAGGAACCTGTTGAAACCATCACAGCCGCTACTGATCATTGGAAGAAAGCCATTGGTTAAAAACACAATTTTCAGTGAGCTTTGGGTGATTAAAAAAATGCGTAAAATCATCTTTTAGCACCTCGGACTGCTGCCGTGGAATGTCATTAATGCCAACATGGCTCACTACTTTCTTTACGGAGGCAGAGCAGGCTGGAGAGTTCAGCCAGGATGTCATTTACCTGAGGAGGCAGTGAGTGACAGGGCTGCGGGTCTTGGAGTCTCCAACGAGCGATGGTGGCGCTGGAGCGGGTCCTGTGGAAGAGCGTGATCCCGCACGACTGCAGGGTTTCCTCCTTGGGTGGACGGCCCTGCACCGGGCCGAACGTTGCCACGGGAAGCTTCAGCAGAGAATCTGACCACTGCCTCCTTACGCAGCCATCGCCGCGAGGATGAAGTTTCCTCACCGGGCTGGAGTGGAGCGCACAGTTTCAGGGCGCACAGCTCCGGGCAGCGGGGGAAAGTCCTTCGTATCCATTGGTCGAAACCACTTACCAGAGGGATGTGAGAGGACGATGGTGCGCAGGGAGGACAGCCAGCTGCAAGGGCGATGAGCCAGGAGTCGACCCGAAGCCTGTCACCGCCGTGGCGCGGGTGTGAACAGTGGAGTGGAATGGCACAGCCTCGCACGCAGGGGGTCTTGGGACCCATGTGATAAGGGGGTGATCCGGGGTGATGCTGAGGTTTGCTGAGGTCCCCAAAGGAGGGGAGACCCACTGATTGAGGCTCTCATATTCATTCTCCAGGTTTTTTACGCACGGAGGTACCAAGGTAGAACTCCACTTTCTCCAGCTGTTTCCACCGACAGTCGTCCACGCTCTATGACGAGTCAGAGAGGAACTGGAGCTTTGGGCCTGGCCCCTTGTTGTGTCCAGGACTCATGACAGAGTCAAGACAGAGAGGACAGAGAGCAGTGACATTGAGGACTCGGGAGCAGGATTTTTTCGTGTCCATCAGCTTCTCTGCCTCTTGGATTTGGTGGAGTGTGAGGATTCTACCTTCAAGCTCTGAGACCTTTTCAGCCAGGGGGACGCCGCTGTCACAGCCAGTTGGTGACCAGAGGTGAGTGGAGCTGTGTTTTTAGTGAATTTGAAAGGTGCCACTCGATCAAGGCAGTTGTAGCCGAGACCAAGTCCTTGATTGTAGCCAGTTTGTAGTTTCAAGGCTTTTTAGATGAATACAGACTGTGTCAGAGTGCTGTTGTGTTTTGGGTTAGGGTTAGGGTGGCCCCTGATGCTGATTACAGGTTCAGTTGGTTGGGGTCTTGGCTTGTTCGGGCGTATAGTGTGATGTGATACGATCACTTGGACTATTCCTTTAAATACACTTGGGCGAGATACAAATTATAATCGCAGTAAAACTGACTGAGTTGGGAGCTTTCATCAAGGACCAACAGACCCTGAGTCACACTCCAGTTCTCTGTCTCTGAGCAGGTCAAATACAATTTCATAAAGTGAGTTTTCCTATCTCTGTTGATTTGGGAAACTCGTGGGACAATTTTTTCCATTTCTCATGAGCATCATCCAGTGTTGGTGAGATAAAGTTGTGCTCAAAAGTTTACACCCCTCAGCAGAATTTCTGATTTTGTGGCCTTTTCTCAGAAAATATGAATGATAACACAAAAACCTTTCTGTCACTCATGGTTAGAGGTTGGGTGACGACATTTATTAAAAAAACAAGTTTACTCTTTTTAAGTCATAATGACAACAGAAACTTCAAAAATGACCCTGGTCATGGAAGAAAATGAAACAGAATACAGACTACTTTATAAGCAAGGGATGAGGTTATACAAGGTATGTAGCCATGAAAATTAATCACCCTATAAAAAGGGACAAAGTCTAATACAATCTTAATCGATGCGATGATCAGGCCCTTGCTCCTGTTACAGTCGTCTCATGTGCACAAGTTATTCATTTATAAAAGACAATTTCGTGCTGCAGCCACAGCATGTACTTTGAGATCTGGCTCTGTAATGGGCATGACTTGGCAGTAGGAGGCGCCTTTCTTTGTCGCATACATGGACTCAGGCTGTGACACTTTGGTCCAGATCAAACATTGTACATAAGAGCAATAAGGTTCCAGTCATCATTTGTGGCCATGTCTTTTATGTCAGGAAAAATCCTTTCATAACTTTACATCCTCAAAGTGTCCAGTATACATGTATCCAGTTTGAAGATGATTTAAAAAAACAAACAAAAAACAACAACTTTGGAGTGGTTTGTTGAAATAGGTACCCTGCAAGCTCAAAAATTCCAACTTAGGCGTGAAATTTGCAAACTTTCGATTCGAATGTCCCCATAATATTACACAGGTCAGGCTTATCAAAGATCGGGGATCGGTGCACCCCTAATTCCAAGCACAATTTTGAGGTCTGGGTTCCTTGGTTAGCAAAGCACAGTTTTGGTCCCTGGTCATGATTATACACATTTTGTACACATTTAGGGCATGTTGAAAGAGACTGCTGCTGTGTATCATGTGCATATTTTTTTCTAAGCAGAGTTCCAGCATCTGTAAAAAAACAAGTCTCTTTCCAAATCTGGTGAAATCTCCTTAATGCTCATATCACACCCTCCGCAGTCGTCCTGATCCTTGGCATCAACCTTGATCTCCCTCTCTCCTTTAAATCACACATTGAAAACATAACCAAAACATCATTCATCCACCTTCCTAGCACTGCACGACTCACATCCTCTCTCCGTCCCTCTGCTTCAGAAACTCTCATCCACTCCTCCATAACCTCCAGACTGGACTCCTGCATCAGCCTCCTTGTTGTCTGCTGACCTAAATAAACTGAGCTGCTTGGTTGCTCACCTCCAGAGCTCCCATCACACTCATCCTGCAGCGCCTCCACTTGTTCCCCAAACAGCCCAGAATCTACTTCAAGATGCATCTCATCTCTCACAAAGCCCTCAATGACCTTGCCCCTTCATTCCGAACTGAGTTTCCCAGACGCCATTCTCCATCTCGCCACCTTAGGTAGTAAAATGCAAACCTCCTCACCTCAATCAGACTAAGCACTGCACCTTTGGGCACAGAGATTTTGTAATCACAGCTCTGACTCTCTGGAACTCTCTCCCTCGAAGCATCAACAAAACTGACTCATTTTACTCCATTGGAAACCAACTCCAAACTTCCCTTTTCAAACCCATTTATCACAACTCTGATTCCAATGAAGGTGTGTAAAACGTAAATAAAAACAGAACACAATGATTTTCAAATCTAGTTTATCCTCTGTTCAATTTAACACACTACAAAGAAACTATATTTATTGTTCCAACAGATACACTTCTTAATTAGAAATATTCACTCATATTAAATACTCACTAGTGTCACTCAGGACACTAATTGTTGAAGCTTTGGAGCAGGAATTCTTTCACATTCTTGCTTAATGCACGACTTCAGTTGCTCAACAGTCCGGGGTCTCTGTCGTTGTATTTTGTGCTTCATAATGTGCCACACATTTTCAGTGGGTGACAGGTCTGGACTGCAGGCAGGCCAGTTTAGTAGCTGCACTCTTTTACTACAAAGCCACACTGTTGTAGCAGGTGCAGAGTGTGTTTTGGTTTAATTGTCTTACTGAAATAATCAGGGACTTCCCTAAAAAAAGATGTGGCTTGGATGGCAGCATGTGTTGCTCCAAAACCTGTTTGTACCTTTCAGCATTAGTGTTGCCGTCACAGATACTGTGACAGTTACCTGTGATGCCATGGGCACTAACACACCCCCATACCAGTACAGATACTCCCGCCTCGACTACTGTAACTCTCTTCTTTTTGGTCTCCCACAAAAATCCCTCCATAAACTCCAGCTGGTTCAGAACTCTGCCGCCCGTATCATCACCAAAACTCCATCCTCCCACCACATCACCCCCATCCTTCAACAACTCCACTGGCTCCCAATAAAACAAAGGATCACCTACAAAATCCTCCTGTACACCTTCAAATCAATCCATAACCTGGCTCCTCCATACCTCTCCGACCTCCTTCATGTCCACACCCCCTCTCGCTCCCTCAGATCCTCCTCCTCCCTCCACCTCACTGTACCCCCTGCCCGTCTCAGCACCATGGGGAGCAGGGCCTTCAGCTGCTCTGCTCCCCAGCTCTGGAACTCACTGCCCCCGGATCTCCGTAACTCTGCCACCCTCCCCATCTTCAAATCAAAACTCAAAACTCATCTGTTTCATAATACATACTGTTTTTAACTGCTCCCTATTGTCCCTTATTTTATTGCTTTTATGTTGTTGTTTTTAACTTTATTTTGTTTTTATGTGTTTTTTCTTTTACCCTTTGTAAGGCGACCTTGGGTGTCCTGAAAGGCGCCGTGAAATAAAATGTTAACAGAAGTAGCTGGTGTCGCATGAATGGTTTGTTTTAGGCTTTTTAATTTTCTTCAACAGCATTTTAATCTGCTGTCTATTTAGCAAGTTAGTGTTAATGTTGGGGGAGTGAAGGAAACAAAAAGCTTATATTTTGTCAACACTTATTTCAAAGCCTCAAGCTTTTTGCTATTTTTAGCCTCTTGTAAACAATCCTTGTGACTCTGACTGTGCAATTCATGTTAGGATTATCTTAATAATAGACTGCAAGAGATTTAAAGGTAAACTAGCGTCTGTGGTCCCGGTTTCGTTAACCAGTTAATGACAAACGCTGGCTGTAATTTATCACCTATCGAAGGACAAATGTTTAAACTTAAATATAGTGTCAGGGTGATGTATGAGTTTGAGTAATAAGAGCTGTGGGAAGGTCCCTGCATGTTAAATGTGTGTAAGCCATCTGTGGAGATTCCACACAGACAGGCTGAGTGGTAATAGACACATGTGTGTGTAGCTGTTACATTGACTTTAAAGATGTTTTCATCTTTTTTGACAGGGCAATGGATGAATGAACACTGTGTTTAATTCTCAGCACATGTGTGGCTGCTGTAAAACAGAAGGGAACATTTAAATGCTGTGTGTATCTTTGTCGGCTCACTGTCACACTGCGGCCACTGTTTTTTCATGCAGTGATGTAAGAACAAGGAAATTAAATGACTCTTCCTCACTTCAATGTTCGAATCTTGTCAAAGAAAACATGTCAGTGTTTGTTTGATAATCAGGGTCTTTTCTGTCTGAGGCTCTTTGCTCTGGTTCAAACGACTTTCCTCGTCTTTCCAATCAAACGATGTTGTGATACTGACGGATGTAAAACACCACGCTGGAAGACGCGCCGGCGCTTTGAGCAGAGATGATGCATTCTGCCGCAGCTGCAGCTGTGAAGGCAAACCTGTAATTATCCTGCCAGTCACATCACATAAACAGATTAAATCCTGAGCCTGCGATGCCGTTCTACTGCAAAATTAAACACACAATTACTAATCTCTCAGATAAGTCTTCCACGTTCTGAAAAGATAAGACGGAGTGGAAAACAACTGCTGTGGTGTTTGCATCAAAGTGCCATTCAACAGCAGCATGAACTTCAACTTTGAGTCTGAGAAACAAAACTTCATAACATGAATCTCTAAACTATGTCAGTGCTTTTTACTTAAAGCTGGTTAGAGATGCAGGTTTTTATTCTTGTATATCACTAAATGCACTTCTTTTGAAAGAGAGTGAGATTTACTGACCTAATGAATAATAGGGTGAACATATTGTAAAAACCCCAAAAGAGGACAACCCCCCCCCCCTTACCTGGAGATCCAAAATGAAAAAGTAGCTTCATAACGCAAACACTGATTTACAACATTCCTTTTCTGTCTGGCAAAAAATTTCATATATGGAAATATAAATGATGTATTATGCAATCTTATGTACAATGTCAAGTCATGATTTCTGCCAGATAAAGAATAAGAATAAAAGGCAGATTTCACCGAGATTTTTTTTCTGTCTACATTAAGTCGAAATTTTGAGACAAAAGTCAAATTGATGGGATAAAAGTCAAAACGTTGACTTTGTATCTCATCAATTTGACTCTTTACCTCACAATTTTAGCCTCAAAATTTGACTTTTATCTCATAACTTTGAAGTTTTATCTGGCTTTTGACTCTTGATCTTGAAATTTGACCTTTTGTTCTCAGAATTTTTTTTATCAAAAATATTTGCAGTTTTTCTCATATTTTTGACTTTTTTCACCTCAACATATTGACTTTTAATCTCATAATTTTGACTTTTTACCTCATAATTTTGACCTGAAAGTTTGACTTTTATCTCATTATTTTGACTTTTTTCTGACTTTGTACTTTTGATCTTAAGATTTGTACTTTTGATCTCAAAATTTTAAATTTATCTCAGAATTTTCTTTTGACCAAAAAATGTTCACTTCTTTATTTTCTCACAATTTTAACCTTTTTCCCCTCATAATTTTGACTTCATATCTCATAATTTTGACTTTTAATCCCACAAATTTGACTTTTTATCTCACGATTTTGACTTTTTTTTTCTTACAACTTTGACTTTTGATCTCAAATGTTTGACTTTTATTGAAAATTTTGACTCTTGATCTCATATTTGACTCTTTACCACAGAATTTGACTTTTGATCTCAACATTTTGAATTTTTCTCTGACGTCTGACTTATTTCACAAGTTTTACCATTTCAAAATTTTGTCATCTTGATTAAAATGTTGACTTAAAATTAGTTCTCAACAAAGTTTTCTTTTTTTAAAAAAACAGGCAGAAATAGGCTTCTTTAGTAGTATCCCACCATATGCTCAGATATATAGTTTATACATAATTCCTTTTTTCAAAAATATGAATAATTCCTTAAAGTCTTAGTTAAAGCTGATTTAAGATTTTGAGGTGTTCACAGTTGCAGCTGACACAAAGGTGCCAGTACTGGAAAGAGGGGTACTGCTGTATATCTGCAGTTTTTCTGTAAAAGTGCATTTCCAATTCAGCATTTTCTGTCTGAGAGTGCAGCACAAACAGTCAGAGCATGTTTTCCTGCTCAACATCATGACAGGTTGGTGCATCAGAATAATGTCAGTAGCTCAGTGCAGCTTTGCTTTATTATAGATATCAATGGTTTGCAGAAAAAGCTGAGAAAAACCCAAAACAATTTGGGAAATTTTACAAAATCCCCACATGTATAATTTCACCACCAAAAAGGAGGACATGTCTGAGCAAAAGAGAACGTTTGGTCACTAACTAATAATAAGTTTTCTCTTTGACCCTCAGGAAAGTAGGGGATGACCAGCAGAGGGAGCTGATATCCAAGTTTTATATAACATCTGTGTCAGTATAGATGTTGGTGACTTCTCCTGCTCATAACTTCTCTATAAAGTCATGAAAAGTTCTTCTCTCTATCTTTGCACAACAGTTGAATAGATGAGTTGTAAAAGGCTCTACACTGAGGCAAAGTGTGGCAGTGCTCAGCACCTCATCGCTGCATTCTCGCTTCACCCAACAGCATCTCTTCCTGCTCTTCAGTTTTCACTATTGATTTATGTTCCCAACAATAGAAGCCGAACAGTAGGAGGGCCGTCCAGGGCGCAGCTGACGCACATGTCAAGACAGGAGAGAGGTGAAAATGAAGTGAGACGTGGGTGAATAAAACATGTCTCTGAGGACGTTGCCTTGTTTCACCGCTCTTTAGAAACCGTGAACCTCCCTGATGGTTAATCCTTTCTTTGAAGAGAGGGGCAAACACACTCAGCCTCACAGGCACACATTTAGACGAGAGCAAACATCCGACACACAGGAGGAAATAGAAACATTCTCTTTCTCTGGTATCACTCCTTAAGCACAGACGTGTTTCTATACATTTTGTTTTCCTTCCAGGTCATTCCTTTGCCCTTGCAAAGTAGCACCAAAGCTATTAAGACCAATTGAGCTGATGTTGTCTCCGTGCAGACCGGTCCATGTAACAAGTAATCTGATCCTGACTCCAGGCTCCACTTTACCTTGTCATCAAACTCTGCAGAAATTGATTAGATGGCTCCCTAAGCTTCATAATGTTATTTACTCTATTGGATAACAGTGTGAGGGGAAACAGTTGTGTGGAGGCGGTAAGTGCATTCAGCACAAATTCTGCGATCATAATCAAAAGTGGAGAGTTGAGTCCAGTCTGCAAACCAGAGTGAAGCCATTTTTGCTGACACTGAGATGAACTGTTAACTGTGCTAATGTACACACACGACGACAACAGAAGCCTATCAGGGAGAGCGGTGATGTCATTATTTCATCAATAGATGAAAAGTGGACAGATTATTATTGTAACAGCACACAGTACGAGGCAGTGAGTCGCCTATTAGCAAAGGAAAACACTGCAAATTATCTTTAGGCCATTTTGAAGTCATTTTGCCTGCATTTTGTTTATGTCGTTCTCTGTTAAGATAACACATGGGATCAATTTGAAAGAAACAGTAAATGTCACAGACCGTCTCCGTCTCCCCCGTTCACTGTCACATTCCTTTTGTTGAAGTGAGGAAAGAAAACATCTGTGATTTTAGCGATTCCTGCATCTGCTCTATCTGCTCCTATCATCAATCCCCTGCAGTCAGGATGTATTGTCTATCTGTCAAATTTCATTCAGCTCTTATTTTGGGAGGAAAAAGGAAAGAACATTGATACAGGGAGAAGGATGAACCGAAAAGCAAGTCAAATCTTTTCTATGGTGTTTTTCCAAACCGCAGTTATCATTTAACAAAGTGTATAGAAACATTTTGCCATGTTCTGTGTCTTGGAGGGTTTGAGTCCAAAAAATACTGCATTGACCAAATTATGACACAATTTCAATACAGTTTTTTCTTTGAAATTCAGGGTCTTGACTTTTACGCACAAACATTTGTTCACAACAATGTAGGGCTAAACAATTAATCGTTTTCTGTTCCAAATCGCAATTTCGGACATCATGATCATGTGATCGCTAAAGCTGCAATTTTTTTTTGCTCCTGACTGACCCAGGATCAGTTTTTGCTTGTTTTACACACACATCCTTTGAGTTTAAAACTGTTGGGAAAGATCCTTTTTTGTCTTAATCAACCTTCATTTGTTTTTTTTTGTCATTATTTTTAGATAAAACTGTTTTCTTGGTTAAAAGCTTCAGATGAAAAGTTTTTCCTTTGCTTTTCAAGTTAGCTAGATAATTACATGGAAAGTTTTTTCTAGAAAAATAACAAATAAATCTCCTTATACCCTGAAGCATGCCATACCTATAGAAGCTCATTTACACCAGTTACAATCGAAAACAAGATTTGTTGATTTTTATTTATTTTTTTTGCCCATATGCAGTTGCAATTTTGATATTAAATAGTTCAGCTGTTTTTTTAATCAAATTTAAACTTTTTATCTCCAAATTTTGACCTTGTTTCTCTCAGATTTGACTTTTTTTCCTCCTAATTTGAACTAAGCACCTCAAAATTTTGCCCGAATTATCTTAAATTTTGCCTTTATTATCTCAATATTGTGAATTTTTAGCTCAAAATTTCTCAATATTTGGACTTTTTTCTGCATTTTTTAGATAATCTCAGAATTTTCACTTTTATTTTTTCAAATTGTCTCTTTTTTTTTTTGCATTTTTTTTGCCATACTCTAAACATCTTGCCTCTATTATCTCAAAATTACAACTTTTTCTGAAAATTTTGACTTTGATTCTTGATATAAATTTTTTTTCCTTATATTTCTTTTTACTTTATAATCTCAAAATTTCAACTCTTTGTCTCATGATTTCAGTTTTTTATCTCAAAATTTCAACTTTTTGTCTCAAGATGTTAACTTTTTTTTTTTATCTCAGAATTTTGACTTAATATGAGCCAAAAGAAAAATCAACCAAAAAAGCCAAGATTTTCGTCTTTATTTTATTAATTGGCAGTATAGGGCTTCTGTACATCCCAGCTGATCGTGCAGAAACACTGGAACCTTCTGTAGATCAGCTTCATGTCTGAAAACTTCAGGGCTCATATGCACTTTTGGGCATTGACAAACTCATACAAACAAATTATTAGTATAAAACACAATATACCACAAAATAACTGAAGTCATAGTGATGAGAACTATAAACACCCTCTCTGAATAAATGACCCTTAAAAGCCTTTCACTTTCCCAGTGTTCATAGACCTGTTTTTGTTTGTATACAGTTTATAGTCCAGACTAACAGTGTTTGCTGTTTACTTTTGTGCTCATCTTTCATCTGTCTCTTCATCCATCCATCCATTCATCCAGTAATTTCTCGGCCTCGTTGATATCATCACGCTGCACCTGAGGGACGGTGAGGAAGCTTTTCCCATTGGCTGACAAAGTCTAATGAGGCGATGTTGAAACTTGAATTGAATTGGCAGCAGCTAGAAGACAAAGCATGACGCGTTCTCCAAACAAACATTGATTGATACGATAATAATCTTCATGCTCTCCTCCCTCTCTGATAAAATACGTCCAGAGAGGGAAAGAGAGAGAGGAAGAGTTGAGAAGTCAACAATCAGAAGTGTCACTGGGTTATGGATTACACTGGTCTCACCCCAGTCCAGGACTCACCTCAGGGACCTCATAAAGGCTCCTGACTCCTGGCCAAGCCCTCATTACACCCACACACCCTTTTGCCCTCTACCTGACAACGCTTGGCAAGTGTCTTCATAAATGTGTGTGTGTGTGTGTGTGTGTGTGTGTGTGTGTGTGTGTGTGCTGAATGTCTACATTTATAAGTTGGAACTAACCCAGCTCGGCAATGATATCACAAACACACATTGAGGATCGGTGTGGTTCCCCGGGTGATTTACATGAGAGAAGACACTGTTTGTAGCTGAGCTTTTCCTAAAATTGTGCAACTTTTTGTTTCCGGAAAACTAAATAACAGTGGCAGAGGGAGGAAATGTATAGAGAATACAAGGACTGAAGACCTTAAGGTGCCTTTAGATAACTTTCCCAGGTATAGAAACAGACAATTCCTTCACACCATAAGTTGAACATGTGAGTTTTGATGGTTATTCATCCTAATGAATTAAATAATAAGACACTTTTCTTAGGTGTTGAAAGGCTCATTATGAGTCCATTAGGACTATTTCTTACTACTTGAACGAAAACATCAACACTGGCTTGAGTTGTAGTTTTTGCAGTGAATTAGCTTTCTGATGGGCAGGTTTAAGACCTAAAAACAAACAAACAAACAAAACTTTTTTTTGCGAGGACATAATCACAATAAGTATTACATTTCTTTAACATAGCGGCAAAATCATCTTTTAAATTGTTACACTATAGAAATAAATGTCGTAAAATAAATGTAATCAATAATATATAATCTATTTATACCTAAATAATCCCTGGAAAAAAAATGTTTGGAATTTATTTTTTTCAACAAATGGCTATCTGAATGTTCTTGGTTCAATAAATAAACCTTCCATTTAGAAGTGAAGACAAAAATAAATAAATAAATAAAACAGGCAAAAAAACCAAACAAACATTAAACCATCAAAAGACACCAATAGCAAAAAATCTTATCTTATTTTTGACTCATTTGACCTTACAAGCAAAAATACAGTAAATGTATTTATTTATCGCTCCCAGGAAAAGCTAAGGAGCTCGCTCAGGCTGGAAGACGTCGACTCTTATGAAGACTAATTTGAAAGTTAGCACTTGTCTTGTTCCTCTGTTTGTTGAGATCTTGTTATGACTTAATACAGAAGTAAGTTAGTACAGAAGAAGGAATCCAGACTGTGAGACCAACCATTTAAATATTGAGACAAATCTGAGAACTCGGTCTAGTATCTGGTTGTCCGCTGAGGTCTCATAGCAAGAAAAGTGTAAAATAATAATAATAATAAGATGACACATATATATTTATGAGGCTTACTTTGAAATGATTCTATGTTAATTTCTCACTTGTCAAAAAAAGGCATGGTAGGAAATTTGAAAAAATATCCTTTTGAGTCTTGTACGGTGCTGATTTAGTCTGTAGACTCACACAAGATAATTATAGAATCTTAATAGAATCTCACCCTAAAAGTCACCTTGCTCGAGGCAAAATCTATGTATGTTGTTTTTAATTCATATTCAGACATTACTTTCATTTGCTCAATTTCCCAGACTTTTACCTGAACTATTTCTCCCTTAATTCATCAAAGGGGATCTCAGCTGGTTAGAATTGTCACTCTCTCACATCTTTCTATCCATTTTCTCTGTCAGTGAACAGCCTCCAGTGTCTGTTTAAACAAAATGCATTTTACAGGACTTAACCCTGAAAATAACTTCTGACACTTTACAGATATTCACTAAAGCCAGCTCTGGTAATGGAAGCAGGAAAAAAAAAAGAGTAATCATGAATAAATTTCCTATCATCCACATGGCCAAGATATTCTATTTACAAGCCTTTCTTTGGGTCTTTATATCCAGTTAATGAGATTTGAAATACATATGAAGTGAACGGCATTTAAATTGCTATTCAGTCTGGAGGCACGGCGCTGGAAAGGGAGGGAGGATGGAAGGATAGAGGATCTATCAGCGGACCGGCTCCATGCGGTGAACACAGCTGGTCTGGGAAATGAAAAAGTGGCTGGTGCTGCTGTGGATTGTTTGATGGTTGAAGACTTTTAATGCTGTGGAAAAGAAAAGAGACATAAAAATGGATTTTAGTAAAGAGGATGTGAAGAGCTGTATTTATTGGAGAGTAAGTATCACAGTGTTTTTTTTTTATCATTGTGTCACAAAGAAGTAAAGAGATTTAATTACTTTAATCATTTTAAGGGACGATAAGTGGTTATTGTTACATTTTGTATCAATACAAAACTAAACACTGTATAAAAAGAAGCACTAAAAAGTATTCTCTTTTCCTCTCTACCAAACATTTCGTCACCATAAAGTCAAGAGTACATGCAGTCCCTCCTGACCCCTCTCAGCTGGGTGACACAGCTCACCAGAGGAACGAATAGTGATGAGGCTGAGATCACATGGAGGTTCCTGTCGGCTTCAAATACCCCCATAGAGAACGAGAGATGAGTAAGAGATAGGCAGAGAGAGAGAGAGAGAGGGAGTCTGAGGGCTTCAGGGTCTATCCACGGGGGACCTGCCGACTGCTGACAGCACCCTACAAGAGCAAGGACTACAAGACTGAAAAAAAAAAAAAAGATTCAGTTTCTAAATGCAGTGTCACAGGACATGATTCTTTTTTGAAAACACTTTGTATCGATTTGTTGTCTTTACTATAATTAGCTCAGACTTAGAAATAATGAAAGGTGAAGAATTGCACAAGGTTTATGAAACAGAGTCCTGAATTCAACACTGCAAAAGACTGAAATCTAAGTAAAGCAAACCTTCTAGTGCAGTGAGAAACCCCTCTGTGCTTGTTACATTTCATAAAATGTGATTCATGTCTCAAGAAATGTATCAAGCTATCCAGGCATCATTGCAGTCTTCTGATATATCGAAAAACAACATTTTTCTGGACTTATCAGGTCACTGAACACATCACATACAGTGCCGTAATGTTTGGTCTACGCGTGCAACAGAATTTAAATCCCGGATGGTGTGACTGCAGTTGAATAGAAAATGAAGAGAAATTCTTCCCTCATCTCCAGGTAATAAAAAAATATGTCATTATCTTGAGAAGAAAACTGAAATCAATTGAGAAAATAGTGCAAATTTTTTGTAAAAAATCAAACCCTTTAGGTAGTGCTGAGCAATACAACACTTTTCTGGTTCTATACGATGCTGTTTCCTTTTGGGCATATTTATTCAATACCTGAAACCGATATCAATAGTTTCAGTTGTTTTTTTAAAGAATAAAATGACGTACTTCAAAGAAAAGTCCCATGACAAATACTGTTTATCTAAAAATTCTAATATGCAACTCCTATTATTGGCCTTTTCAAACAGTGAAATCAGTGTAGAAAAAAAAAGTTAATTAACATAAATATTTATCAAAATATTGAAGTTAAACACAATTGTAATGAATATGAATATAAATTGACTAAAAATGTCCAACAAAAATATGATTAAACAAAGCATATCAAGCTAATTAAATAAAAAATATAGAAATAAAATATCATGGCATATCTATCTCTAATGAAATACTAGTAACAGAGCTTTGTCTTATTTTTTAAACCTGTTTCACAAACACTTTCAAATGCAGAAAACCTGCACTCTGATTATTCTGACTCCTGTTAAGAAGCGATCACTTTGCCAGTAAAATGCATCATTATTGGATTATTTATTCATCATTTATCCTTTATCAAGAGCGTATCTTATTAATAGGAACACTATAAAAGTTAGATTTCAGGGTAAAACAGAAATCATGTTTCTCTTTACAAACTTTCTACTCATGAATGGAACTTCATAAACAGAGATGTAACGTGTTTTTAATCCCGACA
The DNA here is from genome assembly GCA_008086565.1 of Thalassoma bifasciatum. NCBI lineage: Eukaryota > Metazoa > Chordata > Actinopteri > Labriformes > Labridae > Thalassoma > Thalassoma bifasciatum. The sequence continues at coordinate 54,124 of RPOG01002920.1, forward strand.
GTCTCGTCTGTCTCTCTGACTTAAATTCTCTTTATTCAGAAAGAGTAGTTGCAGGGAAATAGATAGGGGAATAACTGATCACAAATTAATGTTTTTGCTCTATTTTATTTAAGTATATGAATTATTGGATGATAGAATTCAGAAACAGAGCTGTTGACCAAAAAAGCTAAAAAAACCCCCCATCATTTGATAGTAATGGCCCTTAATGATTTTCATGAACACAGAACACTATAAATGATGAACAAGTGAGGAGTAACAGTCAATGAACTATAATCAACATTTAAGATGAAAGAGTCTGTTTTAGGAAAAAAAGACTCATGTTTGACTGCAATGTTGTATTGAAATATTGCTTTTAACTGTCCATTAATTTAGCAACATGTTTATCAGGGTCCATTCCCTTCTAAATTATACTTTACTAGAATTGACAGGAAACATTATGCCGCTCCTCATGAGGTTTTCATGCATCAGTCCAGGTTCCATTCTAGGTGAAACTAATACTTGAGAATTCTACACAGAAAAAAGGAGACAGGAGACAAAAGGGTGAAGGCAGTAGCCCCTGACATCAAAATGCCACAGCTGCCACAGTCGTGCTTCTAAAATTTCCTACCTGAAAAGCACTCATAAATACTCAGCGGACGTTTTGACTTTTGTACAGCTGGTTTTCTACTGCGGCAACATTCTTTTATAATGTTTTTCAGGGCTTTTGGAGTGTTTTTCCTCACAGTGGATGTCAGGAACTGAGTACAGGTCTCATTCATCTTGTCAGGAATCCCACAGTGAAGTAAAAATACTGCTCAAGAAAGACATTTATCTTCACCCTTACCACAAAAAAGAAGAAGAAGAAAAGAAGTGCTATTAGTGTCTTTTGTTCACCACAACTGGTGACTTTTTGATGGATAAGCAGAATTTGGAAGAAAGATGTAAACATTGTCAAAACCCCTTTATAACCCCTTGATGACTGTTCTCAACTTTTCCAACTGGAGCAATGCTAGAGGCAATCTGACTGCAACTTTGCAACTTTATGTCAGGAGTTGCTGGAAAATACTTCAACCATGAGCGGTGGGTAACAGTGGCAGCAGTGTTAAAAAATGTGACATTTGTCTTGTTCATTTTAAAGGTAAATCAACCAGAGAGCTTAGAGTAAAAAAGAGCTGTCTAACATCTGAAATACACCAGACATGTCTGCGGTCTGGCACCACTCTTTTGCATGTTGACGGTGTTCGTCAACTCAGACCAGCTGCATGTTCAGTTCAGCAAGCTGCATGACTAAGAGACGGCAGGGGACAGGAGACTGAGAAGTTCCTGTGCTTCCCACTCCATCCATAAGTCTCTCTTCATTTGTGTTGGGCTGTAGAACCCCAAACCTGTTGACTCATATACACTCAATATGTCCATTTGGTACAATAGTCAAGCTAAATACTATACAATATTTTTTTTTTTAGGTTATATTTTTGGCTTTTGTGCCTTTACTGGATTGGTGAGAGGACAGTGGATTGTAGGGATGCACCAATATGAAATTCTTTGGCCGAAACTGAAAACCAAATTTGAAGAAACCAAGTCAGAAAACCGAAATAATATGTTATTTAATTCCACACAAACCAGAAACTTGGATGGTGGTTGTGTTTTCTGGTTTGCTGTTGTGATTTGCACTTCAGGGCCACCGTACGCCTTCATCCTCTCGTTTCTTTTTCATCCTGTCACAGTGAAAAAGTTATTTTGGCACATGGCGTCAGACTATAATGTTTGTCTTCTCTCTCTGATTCTCACCCTTTGTAGTGATTGTACCTGCACATGATCCTCTGACAAACGCTGCGTGTGCATGAATGTGTTGTCACGGTGACAGGCGGCAACATATGTGGAAAAAGAAAAGCTGACAGTGCAGCTTTCATTTAGCAAACTATAGGGCCTTATGTTATTAATCTTATTAAGATGACGGGATTTAATATCTGTCTCTTCAGACACGCGTTCCTGTTTCTCGTCTCTCACTATCGCGTGTTCTGCTCAGACACACTCAGGAACTCACAAGCCCTCGCACGCACGCACACAGATAGACAGGCACACAGACAAGCACGCTTCGCATGGCGGGCATAAAGTTGGGACATCCACCCAAGGAAACGCAAATGACTTTTTTAAGCGCTCCCAGGGCACATCACTAAGGTGCTCATCCTCTCATCTCTGTCCACATGCTAGCTGCAGCTTTTACTTACGTGATCACAACTTTCTTTTTCGGTCGCGTATGTTCGGTGGTGAAAGTCTTTCGGCCAAAAAACTGAAAATGCGCTTTTGAGCCATTTCAAGCCATATATTTTTGGAAGCCGAAATTTCGGTGCATCCCGAGTGGATAGAGTAGGAAAGGGGGAGAGAGTGGGGAGTGACATGCGGGAAACAGGCCGCAGGTTGGATTCGAACCTCGTGGTGTTTGACCTAGTCCACTAGGCCATCTGCGCCCCAATACGATCTAATTTTGACAGGGTCTGTTTTATTTTGAAAGTCAAAGGCTCCAATTAGATGGTTTCCTGTCCCCACTTCCTGTCGAGTTTCCCCTTTGCTGAATTGATGCGTCACAGCTCCAGTATCCAGCAAAAATAGGATCGCTGCTTATCACTTTCGACCTGCTGGACCGCAGTGGAACAGATCCAGTGTGAGTTGACATATTGACTTAAATGAAAACCTATCTGATCTTGTGCCGTGATGGAGCAGAGCCTGACCGAACACAGCAGACAGAAAACAATCCATCGGCATGGAACACTAACTGACATTGAATTACCGGGTCTATTCCTTTAAAACTGAAAACATGAATCATTTTTCATTTGATAAAATAATGTTTGACTTATCGAATTGTTTTCTTTTGCCAACTTTTTGTAGCAAAAATGAGTGGCTGGGTGATAAGTAGGAAGGGGTATCTAGAACCGGGTCTTGTTAAGAATTGATCAGAAATGGTTCCCTTCATTGATATTGATAGCATTTTTGCTCAATAATATCTTTATCTTATCAATTCTTCATCACAGTTGGAGATATTATCAGCCCTGAAGGTTCATGGATCCTCCTGGGTAAAGCAGATGTGCTTATATTTTTATACAAGAGCTGTTGAGTTTGGACTATTGACATTTTCAGTGACATTTATACTTCACTTAAAACTCAAAAAATTGTTGACAAAACCTGTAAAGCTACCTTATGTGCATGGACAATTCACAGGTGGAATTGATGAGGGGATTGATAAAAAAAACAAAAAAACAAAACAGATTGACAAGCAGAATCGATAATGGTATTTGTATCAATAAAACCTTATCAATACCTATTCCAAGTAATAGGTATGGTTAGCGGGTGATCATGGGGGGTGGAACCCTTTCAGCATTAGCATCTGAGTGTTGGAACTCTGTGTCAGGGTTTTATTTCCTTTACAGGGTGATGTTTTTACACACCGAGCCAAAAATAACTGTTTTCACAGCAGAAATAAACATTTTTACAGTTTGCTTCAAAACTCCATTTCAGAAACAAGCGAGTGACGTCACAGAGACTACGTTCATCTATTATACAGTCCATGACTAACCCTTACCTATTGATCAACAGGAGAACTGTCATTGACATAGAGTTGTGCTCAACACTGTACATACCTTGGCAGAATTCATGATTTCTTGGCCATTTTTCAGAGACTATGAATGAGAACACAAAAACGTCTCTTTCACTCATGGTTAGTGGTTTGGTGAAGGCATTTATGAACAAATAGCTGTTTACTTTTTGAATCATAATGACAACAGAAACTTCCAAAATGACCCTGATCAGAATTTTACATACCCCAGTTCTTAATGCCGTGCATTTCCCCTTTTAACATCAATATCAGCTTGAAGTCTTTTGTGGTCGTTGTGGATGAGGGTCTTTATTTTCTCAGATAGTAAAACTGCCCATTCTTCTTGGCAAAAAGCCTCCAGTTCCAGTTCCTTGGGCTGTCTTGCATGAACTGCATGTTTGAGATCTCCCCAGAGTGGCTCAATGATATTGAGGTCAGGAGACTGAGATGGCTACTCCAGAACCTCCACTTTCGTTTTTGTTATCATTCATATTCTCTGAAAAAAAGGCTAAGAAATCATTAATTCTGTCAGGGTATGAAAACTTATGAGCACAACTGAATGTCAAGAGTAGTTTATCTCAGACGAAAACAAACAGAAATGCACAAGTCAACACTTGCAAAGGTAGCTCTGAGGTTCAGGACGAATAAAAACTTATTTGGTTGTCTGCACTTCAACTCAGCTTAAATATAATGTAACACAATAACAAAATAGGGCCCAATGAAACACTCTTAGACAGAAATTTCAATTGAAACTGAAGTGACTGCCAACCACATTTCTAGATCCAAAGTCCTTCCAGCGTTGATAAAATGACCCACTTTACCTTCCATTTGGATTTGATCTTATCGTACTATAAAGCATGCACTTCTACAGTTGTATCATTGTAGAATAACCTCTACTTGTCTGTTATTTTCTCTGTGGGTATACATCTACAGATGAATATCTCATTACTCTCATCTCATCTGCTGAACAATTTAATGTCGAGCAGTTAGGAAGAGCGTTAACATTACCGAGCAAGAGCACATTTATTACGATTAGAGCTTCTGGCAGAGGTATATGTGCATACGTATCATGAAGGGGGGGATAGGTCAACTCATGGTAGATTAACATCCGCTCCCTGTTTTTCATCATCATCAAGCAGTTGTCAGGAGAGAGACTGACAAAAGACACCTGACACTTTACATTATGATTGCTTTAACACTTTGCATAATTCTTCCATTACTAGCTTTTCTCAAGAACAAACCACGAGGTCGAGGCATGTCGTTACTTTCCAGTTTGTGGCTAATATGAAACTCAATGGTTAAGTTTGTGGGAATGATACAGAACTTCTGGAAGTCTTGCTGTTTTTCCAATCTGTTGCCCCATCTACCACACGATTATTGGTCTTTATCTGTATTTCTTTCCATCCCATATGAGCAGTTGTTTGTGGATGAGTTTCCATCAGAAATGCCAGGAGGATCATGATAGAGTGGTGGTATTTGGCGGCTCGGGAAAATACTTCTTGTGACCTGGGCTTGGTTTGAATTGAGTCATAACCTCAAAAGCAATAAAACTCATTTTCCCTACCTTCCGCCCAATCGTGTTCTGCTTCGTTTTAATTTTACACGGTACTCCTGTCCTTTTTTTTTTTTTTCTTATCCTCCTTTCTCTTTTCTCCACCAGCCTCATGGGTCTTCCTGACAGCTGGTTTCACTGATGTGTGTTTGCCAACAACAAGCCGGCGAACAGTGATCACTCAATCCTCCGCTGTCCAAATATTTCAAACTGTTTCCATATCAAACTCGAATCATTGGAAACTCCACAGCATCTCTTATTCATGGTCGCCATAAATTATTCTCCCTGATATGAGCTCCAGTCACGTAAGGCTAAGCTGGAGACCGTGGCACACTTTGACACAGAGTAGAAGGAAAGCAACGGACGGATAGAGAAGTTGGAGGGAGGAAGGGACAGTGGCAACAGGGTCAACATACTTGGAGAAATGGAGACGTAAACTAAAACGATGGAATAACTCCCACTGGATGCCACGTAATCCCCACTGACAAAAAATGGTAAATGGTACAAAAAACTGAAAAATATCTCGTTTGCCGTAGTATAAGCCACTTTCATCTGATAAGTTAAAAAAAAATGTCTCATTTCAAGATACTCAAAGACAAAACTGACTTCTGAATTGCTTGTAAAGAATTTAGAAAAAAAATTCAGTGGGGTTGGACAAAAGTTTCTTGTATTAAGACGTCAATCTGATTGAAAAAACACATTTTTCTCATTCCACTGATGATTCTTTTTACTCATTTCAAGCAATTCAGACATCACTTTTGCCTTTGAATGGACATTTTTCTGGACTTGCCATTTGAATGCGGCTCATATTAAGCATAACTATGTAGAGTTAGACTTTTATGCTGATTACAACTAAAATTGGCATGCTGATATCTAAATTGCAGTCAGTTTTTTTTTTTTTTTTTTTTTTTTTTTTACCCTTTGGAAATGAGCAAAATTCCACTGAGGAAACTGACTGCAATTTTGTAATCTGCATAAAAGTCTAACTCAATAGTACGACGGAGTATTAGGGCCACATTAAGAATTTTTTTTTTGCTGCACATTTTACCACAAGAATTAAGTCGAATTTAATTACTTTACTATGAGATTAAAGTCAAAATTAATTATTTTACAATGAGATTCAAATACTTATGAAAATCTGATGCTGATGTGCTAAAAGTTGAAGTATCTCCTTGTTTGTGAAACCCAAATTAAAGTATGATTTGACGAAATGCTTTGGGGTCCTCATTTCCTCAACCTCATAGACAGTCCTTGATATATTTCGACTTTAATCTCGTAGTAAAATAATTAATTTCGACTTTAAACTCGTGGTAAAAATAATTACCTTTGACTTTATTCTTGTTGTAAAATAATTAATATCGACTTTTATCTCAGAGTGAAATAATTCATCTCCAATTTATTCTCATAGTAAAATAATTAACTTTGACTTTTAACTCGTAGTAAAGTAATTTCAACTTTCATCTAGTAGTAAAATGTTGAGTAAAAGTTAAAAAAAAATAATAATAATCTTAGTGTGGCCCAAAATAATTATGAATGTGGCCCTAATACTCAGTTGTACAATAGAGTTTTTTTTTTGTTTTTTTTGTTTTTTTTTTAATAAAACTAGGATCCAATATAGTTCCTATAGCTCAAAAACTTGATGTGATAGAGAAAAGCTGGGATCAGTTTTGGACTCTGCACCCAAAAATTGATTAAATGAAGTAACTAAAGTAAAAAATTGCCAGTTGTCACCAACTTACCTTCAAATTCAGAGGATATTTCAAAGAAATTGTAAAAAACAATTATTTACCAATAGTGACCTGCTTATAATTAAAATTGTGCATCATTTTAAAGAAGTTTTGTGCTGATTTCCACCCAATTGTCAACAAATTTGAGGATAAAGTGATACCACAAGTTGAACTAAAAATAAGCTATAAAATTCCTCATCTTATATTTTACTGATTTCAATTGCTATATTAAAGGGGATCATATTTTTTTCCTTCTCGTTTGAGTAAGAAAAACATACATTAGGCGAATTAGGAGATTTATGAAAAATGGAGGCGAATCCACAAAAAAATCCTTTGTTTTCATCCAGTTATATCTCAGACATTAGAAAAGTAATACAGAAAGCGAAACCCAGTTATCATAGACTCATTATGACAGTAAAAAATAAATTAAAAAAAGCCACAATCATCAACATGTCAAGCCTTTTTTTCTTTAAATGTTAATGATTGTGGCTTATAGAAGATGAATACCCAAAACTAGAAAATCACATTAAGTCAACAGGAGGATATTTTAAGGAGAAATGTCACGCTTCTGTTAAGTTTCACTTCTTTGATTGTTTCCAAAATTTCCTCCAAATATTTGCACCTTTTTTTAATATGTTTTTGTTGTTTCTTCTTCTTCTTTTTCCACTTTTGCCACCTTAAACTTATTTTTATTGCTACTTCTTGCTGTTTTTGGCACTTTTCACTTCTTAGGTTATCGCTTTTATTCTTCTTGCTCTTTTAAAGGTAGTTTTTAACATTTGAAATTGGTTGAGCAGGGTTGAGTAACACTGGTGTAGAGCATCAAACATCTACTGCAAAAAATTGTATCTAGTATTCTGACACATTTAAAGAAATATTGCACTCTCTCCGATTAGAATATTGAAGCAGGTCATTATGCAATTTCATCTAATTTACAATTAATTCCCCAGCCCTACTCCTAATTCTATTTTCGATGTAAGAGGAGGAAGAAAGCGGGGGGAAAGAAGTGCATGGATGATTTGAATTTTCCTGGTTTACTGTCATTTCATCAAACTCAACAGCTTTACATTTCACTGCCAAATGTATTCAAAGACAGTCAAACACACTCTGTAAATATATTTAAGCTCGTGTTCCTACACTGAGCCCCGTCATAAATCACCTCCCTGCTCGGTATTGTACTGTGTATTATTGTTGAGCTACTATAGCCCTGCACTTAAAGCCTCTGATCCATGAAGAGTGTGTGAATGTGTGTGTGTGTGTGTGTGTTACGGTGATGGATATCGTCATTACCGTGTCCTCCTTGCCTTTGTGTCTGTCCCTCTGTTCTGGAGCTTCTTGCGCTTTCACCTCCTACATTTTGTCCTCAGAGGAGAGTTGGATTGTAATAAAAAGAATATTATTGTTGAATTGTAGTTTGCTGTAACTGTTCTTTGTTAAAAAGGTAGTGTTTGTTCTATCTCTTAATCATCATATTGAGAGTTTTATTTTGCATTATTTCCTTTTATTTCATAAATGTTTGTTCTTTCAGGCTTGTGTCGCTTCACAGTCAAAATGCATAAATTTAACATTATAAAATTTAAAATATCCTGTTCCAGAGCTGTAACAATTCATTCGTTTTATTCTATTAATTCATAAGAAATGTGATAGTTTTTGAGTTTTCCTGAGGGTTTTCCGCATGCTGGTGTCATAGTTCTGTTTTAAATAACTAGTTTAAGACATGACATTATAAAGCACACTACATAAGCCAGTCTTCATGAACAGGAAAAAAAACAAAAACAAATATTAGGGCTATTTTCCTTCAATTAAGCAAAAGTATCTGCCAACAAAAGAAAATTTGGCTAGTCAGGTAAAAATATATAACCTCAATGAACCTAGAAATACCTTTAAATGAGTGTATTTTCACTCACTAGTGCATTTTTCAAATAAAAAAATAAAAGATGCACTGCAAAAAATGAACTCTAGGCAACTGTTTACGTCCTATTTTTTCAGTAGAAAATATCTTTTTTGATATGAGCCACATCTATCAGAAAAGTCTTGTTTAAAGATATTAAAAGACAAAAATAATGTCCGAATTGCTTGTTATGACTTTTTTTTTTTAAGTACTTTAAGTTTCTTGAAATAAGAATAAGGACTTAATACATGAAAATGTTATTTTACCTCATTGACGGATATTTTTATTTGTTACAAGCAATTAAAACATCATTTTTGTCTTTAAATAACTTGAAACAAGACATTTTTTGGACTGGTTTGGTAAATATGGCTTATATTAAGTTTAAAAAGACATTTCCCGTTAAAATAAGACATAGACACTTACTTGGATTTCAATTTTTTGCAGTGTAAAGTCTTTTTTTTTTTTTCTTTTTCAATATATTGAAAAATATTCTTATATTAAGTACATGCCAGTGCCATTATCTGGACAAAATGATACACTGTAAAAAAAAATATATATCGCACTGTAAAATTAAGTTAACACAAGATATTTTTGCTTTTGATAAGCAAATTATCTGCCAGTGGAACAAGTGAAAATTCTCTTGGTACATTTGATTTAAGCTTAATTAGATAAGAGAGACCTTGAAACAGCCAGCAAAAATATATTTTAGCCACATTTTCATATTTTGGGAGGTTTACTTTAAATATTTCTTAATTCAAGCTGAGTTTCTTTCTTGAATCAAGATGATTTATCTTTGACAAATAACTCAACAGCTTTAAAACCTCAGGACAAGAATTAAAAACTTGGTCCAACTGGGAGATGACTTAAATCTGGATATATTTAAGACTTTTTCTTTTAGAATATTCAAGTTGATTTATCCAACAAGCTCATAATACTTGACTGAAATGTTTCTCTGTAGGTAAAAGTGTCTTATTTTGAGTGTGATGAGATATTATGATCAGAAAGATACTTGGTAAGATATTGAGTTTTTGCAGTGCACACAGCCGTACAGAGATTTTTCATCCTTTTTTGTGGAAATGATGAAAATTCAGCTGCAGTTTCTCCCACAGATTACAAACTGTCTTCACTTTTCCCTGCCCTTTGTTTTACCATGAGCTATTTTTCCAGCTGTTGGGTGTAAGAGAGTTATAATTTTTCCTGATGGCATCAGCTTTCATATTTCATTCTCAGCCTCTGTGTATGAATTCCCGCCTCTGAACCGGCCTGGTGTTTGAATTTCACACCACGCCGAAGAGGAATACCACATCAGAAGGTGTAAAACCACCTCAATTCACCCCCCGAAGGCCTTCAAGTATTCGCACAGTTTTCCTGAGTGTTGTTGTGCTACATTTGTAGTCTGACACGTTTGGGAGGCCTGTGAATTAGTTTTTCTCTCTATTACGCCGAGAGGGAGCGGGACGGAGCGGTTGGTGCATGGAGGAGAAATATTGACCAAGAGTCACTCCACCACTAATGATCCCTATAGGGACAAAAAGGCCACACACACACACACACATCCACCTCAAGCTGGGGAGTCCATGAGTAGTTAAAGATTAGGATTGATCCAAAAACGTCTAAGAGAGGGAGAACTGATACCCTGTCTGCTGTGTCCATTAATGTCTCTGCTTTTATTAAACCTGGAGCACCATATTTGAGAAAGGTGTTAAAGTAGCTGATGAGGAAGAGCTGATGTTTGCTGAGAATAATCAAACAGACGGGGGAAAGGTCATCTGACAGTGCTGGAGCTGGACCAAAGCCAAACATGACACCAAAGCTGAGAAACAAACACAAAAAGCACTAACACTGTTTCTTTTCTTGTTTCTTTTTACAAACCTCCATTGCCAGTTTTTTTTTTTTTTAATGTCCTTATTTTTCTCATTCACTTCCAGCTCTTAAAAGCAGCACAACCAGTCACATCAAGCACGGATTTTAAAGTTCATTACCACCTTTCTTTTGTTTCCTGTCATCCTGAGTAAAGAATAAAAAGGAGGCCTGTTAGAGCCTGACGCAAAAAAACAACAACAACTTTCATACAAATAAAATACAGGTCAAAGTGCTTCACAGCAAACAAACATTTTTTTTTAAATGCATACAAATCAAAGAAAAATAAAATAGAATAAAGGCAAAAACATATTTGAAAGAAAGATTTTACAGTGGAGACTAATGCACACTATTAAGATACACTCATTAAAGCAGTTCAAAAGTAAAAATGAAAATGAAATAAAATGAAATTAATAGATAAATAAAGCGGGTGACACTTTACTTTAAAAGTCTGCAAATTTAATCAGAATAAGGTAATAATTAGACATACTTTTTCAAATTTATTTATTTGAATTCATCCTCAAATTTCATGACAATTGGGTGAAAATTAGAGCATAACTTCTTTATTATAATGTCCATATTAAGATGTACGCAAATCACGATTGGTAGGTAACTGATATTTACAGTTTCTTTGATATTTTCTCCAAATTTCAAAGGTAGTTAGCTGAAAGCTGGTGAATTATTCAAGGCAAATTGTGCACCCAAATCCACATAACTCAAAATGTATTTAGAAAAATAAAACAAAAAAATAAGCATGCATATATCACCTGTGCCTCTGGAAATGGTAGAATGTAATTACTTAGTGTTGGGACAATACTCCATACATTTTGAATTTTAATTTGATTTTACCCTCCTGTTGTTTTCAGGTCAATTTGACCCAATTTCAAAAGTTATTTTGTCATAACTTTGATTTTCTGTCATAGAATTGATTTAAAATGACATGGATGGTTCCATGCAATACTATTAGCATGTAAAATTAGTGATGACTATTATTGTTAAATTAAATATGTTTTACATAAATTTATAGCATATTTAAGCCATTAAAGGAATGTAAATGATTTCAGAACAATTTCTGTCATCACTTTGACAAATCTGTGATAATACATCAATATATGCACCTCTGATAATACCTATAGTGCAAAAAAAAAAACAGAATTCTTGCTTTATCTACTCAAAGAATAGGTATACCTTTATGTAAATAAGGTCTATCATACAGTATATCACAAAAGTAATTGCTTAATATGTTGGAAACAACTTCTTATTTCACAAAGATCTTCTAATTGATCTAATCTATCTATTATTATTATTCTTTTTAATCAGAGAATGTCATAATAGTGTCAGAAATGTCAGAATAGCCTGTACTCGCTGAGCTTTGCGAAGAGTACAAGGAATTTGACTCCGGTTTTAACTATATTCTCTCTGAACAAACATGTATGAATAAACATTATATATGAAAAATATTGAAAAAATAAAGATCAAGTCAGTAAAATAAAAAAAAACAAAAAAAACTTGAGTCTGAGTTTAATAGTACATTGAATAAGGACATTGAAAAGATGTGCAACGGAAAATACTGTGTAAAGGAGAATCAGATAAACAGGTTGTGGTTGTGCATGAGGAATAAATATTATTGTTAATGGTAACTATAATTGTTCATCAGTGTTATAGCCTGTGGGGAAAAAAACAAAAAAACAACTGTTCCCATGCGTTGAAATTAACATAAAAACTAAACCAGTTCACTTTTCCTTCATTCCACTGACAGATCTACATGTCTTTTTAAATTTGAATAATCTTCTGGACTTGACAGTTAAATGTGACTCTTTTAAAGCCCAAAGGACATCTTTATTTTTGCTACAAATTGGATGAAAACACTAAAGATTTGAGTTTTTGCAGTGTGTTCCATGACGTGCAGCACTAAAGCTGATTTCCTGTACTTATTTTCATAATTTCACACCATAATAGTATCAGTATCAGCAAAATTCAAGGTTATTCCGCAAGGTTCCTCATGCACTCCCAGAACGTCTGTTTTTGACATTTCAGATTTTTGCTGCAGAGTTAAAGAAAACACAGATGAGAGGGAAATAATATCTTTTATTCCCTTTCATAATAAGGTGGGCCTCATTCCCATGTGTATGCGGTGGAGGATTTAATTGAAAATGGAAATTCCTCTCTTTAAGTCCTGATTATCATAGCAGGTGGAGAGCAATTAAAATAAATGAATGGTGATGTGCTTCTGTCCGTGTGTTACAAAACGCTGGGGGCGTCTGAACACACACTGAACCCACCTTCCTCTTAGATTCTCTTATCACAGCTTTCATTTAACATGTGGCCTATATTCAAAGAAGAAAGAGGAAGGTCGGACTTGTGTGTGTGCGTGCATGTGCGTGTGTGTGTGTGTGTGTGTTCACATCTGTGCCTCGACTGTTCGGGGTAAGAAAAGGAGGTTTACATTCAGCTTTTGTCTAGCAAACAGCTGAGAATGCAGGAAACTCAGAGCAAGTGCTGTGCAAAGCATCTGTCATCTGCCACACAGAAAACTGAACCACTCACATCGTACATCATCATCGTCAACATCATCATCACACACACACACACACATACACGCACACACACACATGCAGAAGACGACAGGATGTGGGAGAGTCCCAGCAGGGAGGAGACTTCAGAGAGTCTTGATGCAAAATTCTTTTGAATTATGGCCAGGATTTTATAAAAGACTTAAAAAAGTATTTCTTGATCCTCTACTGAATTAATACAGATGCACTGCAAAACAGGAGAGCCAAAATATGACATGAAAAAACAGTGAATTTAATGAGATTTTTTTTTTAACTATTCAAAAAAATGTATCCATGTGCAACAGAATAGAAGGGCCACATTAAGACTTATTATTACTTTTGCTTCATATTTTACAACATGATTGAAGTCAAAATTAATTATTTTACTACGAGAATAAAGTCAAAATTAATTATTTTACTACGAGTATAAAGTCGAAATTAATTATTTTACTACGAGAATACAGTCATAATTAATTATTTTACTACGAGAATAAAGTCAAAATTAATTATTTTACTACAAGAATAAAGTCTAAATTAATTATTTTACTACGAGAACAAAGTCAAAATTAATTGTTTCACTACGAGAATAAAGTCAAAATTAATTATTTTACGGCGAGAATACAGTCCAAATTCATTATTTTACTATGAGAATAGTCGGAATTATTTATTTAACTATGAGAATAAAGTTGAAATTAATTATTTAACTACGTCAATAAAGATAAAATTTATCATTTTTATACGAGAAAGTTGAATTAATTATTTTCCTAAGAGATTAAAGGCAGAATTGATTATTGTACTACGAGAATAAAGTCAAAATGAATTATTTTACTACGAGAATAAAGTCAAAATGAATTATTTTACTATGGCAATGAAGTTGAAATTAATTATTTACAATGAGAATAAAGTTGAGGTTAACTACTTTACTTCGAGATTAAAGTCAAAATTAATCATTTTACTACGAGATTCTAATTCTTATGATGCTCCTATCTGATGCTGATGTGCTAAAAGTTGAAGTATCTCCTTGTTGTAAAACCCAAGTTAATTGACGAAACGCTCCGTGGTCCTCATTTCCTCCTCCCTGTAGACTGTCCTCGATTATATTTCAACTTTATTCTTGTCGGAAATTACATAATTATTTTTGACTTTAATCTTGTTGTAAAATGATTAATTTCGACTTTAATCTTGTAGTAAAATATGAAGTAAAAAAAAAAAATGTTAACATGGCCCAAAATAATTCTTAATGTGGCCCTTATACTCAATCCTAATCCATGCAGTCATTTTATTTTACTTTTTATTATCACAAGAATTGTAAATCTGGAAAGGGGTAGGCTTTTTTAGTATTCCCAAGTGTCAAAACAAGATGAAGATAATCATTTTCAAATTGAAATACTTAAAAAAACGTCCTTAAACACAGTAGCAGTGGGTAGCTGGACCTCAGATATCGACATACATTGATACCAACATTGCTATCAGTATTAATCAATACTTACGTCATGTGATCAATACTTAAAATTATCAGTATATTGTTTGTTTGCTTAACAGGGTTTCCCCCAGTGCTTTATAAGCCTGGCGGGCCACCAGGCTTTTCTTGCCCCCACACCAGGCTAAGCGTCACTTCTTTATTTATTCTAAATAGGTTTTTTGGTGACCAGCCAATCACAAAGCGTCCAGTGCGCAAGTGACTTGGTGTGATGATGGCGAGTAACACAGAGAAAGAATGATGCTGTATTTGCAGCGTGTCTCATTTACCTGCAGGAAGTCAGGTGTGCGGCTCTTGAGTTTCTCTTGCGATGCTGCAGGTGCTCACAGGGCTGTTTTTACCGTCTATGGTGTGTTTACAAAGCTATGACTGTTAGCCATGCTATTAGCTACAATCGGTGGCAGTGAGCATGCACAGCAGCTGACACTGAGCAACGGAGGAGGGGCCCAGATTGGATGTTGTATGTAAACAAACAAAACTTAATGAATATTCCTGCATACTTCACCTTTAAGAGTAAACAATTGATATTGTTGATACAATACCTTAAAAGCTCGTTGGCTGCATGTGCAGTCAATGTCAAAATAAAAGCCCTTTTTTCAAAATAAAACTGCTTATAATATAAAACACAAAACAACTAAATAACAACCACAGATTCAGTTGAACATCTTTGAAGCATGAAAAGTCAAATTATAATTGCAACATTAAAAGATGTTTTTTATTTTGTTTGTATCATTTTTGTTTGTTAAACCAGTATTTCAAGATTGTACCTTTTTGTAAGACTCTGCGTTTCATTATTGTTAATAAATGGCTTATAATAACACATAATAGTCATAATTTTAAAATTCCTGTCAACTTCAAATTTTTTATTTTTTTTTGCAAACACTTGGTAGGCCACCGGTGGGCTTCACTTCACCGAGCTAAGCAAGTTTTCTGGTGAAAACCCTGCTTCAGCTCATGTATTCATACACTTCACTATTCATTGATTCACTCATATACCATTTTTTGAAAAATGATTCTCACTGTTCTTGGGTCAGATATTGATATGCGATTAAAATATGATTCATTTAGATTAATTAATTACAAAGCCTCTGATTAATTAGATTGATTTTTAGAGCGAGTCCTAGCCCTTATTATTTTCAAAGTGTAGTTGGTTTTCATTGTTATAATTTTAGAGAAGTATTGAGACACTCATATTAAACAGTCAGCCACATGAATAAATCTGAATGAATTATTTTACTGGAGATAAAAACTATGTAACTACATGAAGTTTGGTCTTAAATATTAAGTTTGTTAAACTTCAGTTGATTTTGCTCTCCCCCCGTTTTTGCAAATTTTAGAAGTCCTGCTTGACTCATTATGTAGGTGTCATTTTATACATCAAAGATTTGAATTTTAGAGAAGAAATCAGAATATTGAGGTTCATTTCATGAGACAAAGCCCAAAAATATCACCCTTTCCTGACTTACCCTGACTTATTGAGACGGTAACAACGTGTCAAGCTCGGTTTAAGATTATTCTTTAAACTAAAGTCCTAAAAAAGAAAAGGTTTTCAGATATGTAACACATCTGAATATAAGAGGTTAAATCTTTGAAAGTGCAGTGCGTGGTGTAAAGGTTAATTATGTCCTTTTTTTAAGTAGAAACAGCTCAGATAGTATGTTACTTTAAACATACAGCTTCATGAGTTTAACATGCAACCTGTCCTTAATGATGCAGTAACCCATTCTTTCCAAATGACCATCATGAGAATAAGACCTGTCATCTCGTTCGAATCCACTCTCCAACACTGATTACATGTGGGGATGTCTAAACCAGAGGTCCAGATTGTTCTAGTGTGGGCTTCAAAATTAAAAGGCATGTAGGTGTAGAGGAAATCAGGCCTCAGTTTACCACAAAACTTGCGTTAAGTATCACTTTACCACAACAAGGGGAGCATGGGAGGTCGCTTTCATACAGATGAGGGGGTCAGTAACATAGGGTGGGTTTTCTTCTGATTGGAGCATGTCCTGTTGATATCATTATACCCCTTCAAGTAGATGCCAGCTGCTGGGGTTTAACTTAACAGGATTCTCTAAAAATAGCCACAATGTTTCACTGCTTTACATTTTCACAAACTGCATGATCAGACAACAACTAGGGCTGAACCGTTTGCAGAAATAATCTACTTGCTATTATTATTTCCTCGATCACAATTGTGATTTTTTGTGTGTGATTATTTCTGGATTCCCATCTTGTATTTTTTTTTAATAAACACATTGTAGAGCATGAACCACTACATCAATTACAGCAAAACAACAACCCACTACAGCTACCACTACTTTTGACTGCTGTTTGTCTATTTAAGTAACTTTTTACTTCTTTTTTGCAACTTTTGGACCATTTTTTTGATATCTTCCACTTATTTTCCAGGTTCACTTTCAATTTTCTTGCCAATGTTTGTTGTCTTTGCCCATTTTTTTGCCACTTTTGCAACAAACTGACTATTTTCCAGGTTTAATCCCAACTATCTTGCTATTTTGTGGACACTTGGCCTCTATGCCCATTTTTTTTTGTCTTTTCACTCTTTTTTGTCACTTTTTTTCACCATTTTTGCTTCTTTCTGAAATTTTTTAAAGTTTCCTCTCAATTTTTTCTTGTTAATTTTTGTTGTTGTTGCTATTGACATTTGGCCACCTTGGCCATTTTAACCACCTGTGCCACTTTTTGCCACTTTTATCACCAATTTTGCTACTTTATGAATTTTTTTAATGTTCAAAACTTTTCTTGCTAATTTTTGTTGCTCTTTGTCCATTTTAGTATATTTCACTCTATTTGGCCACTTTTTGACCAATTTTGATGTTTTCCCACTATTTCCCAGGTTCACTCCCAATGCTCTGACTATTTTGTTGCTTTTTGGCCATTTTAGTCACTCGTCACTTTTTTTGCCACTTTTGGACCGTTTTTAAAAAAACCTTTGAGGTTTTTACAGGTTTTATCCCAATTTAAATGCCATTTTTTGTTGCTTTTTGGCCATTTTGGTCACTTTTCACTCTGTTTTGCATTTTTTTTGGACCATTTTTAAAAATTTCTTCTCACTTTTTTCCAGGTTCACACCCAATGTTCTGGCTATTTTGTTGCATTTTGGCCATTTTACTCACTTGTCACTTTTTTTTGCCACCTTTGGACCATTTTCAATCGTTTTTGAGTATTTCCATGTTTTATTCCAATTTAAATGCCAACCTTTGTGGCTTGTTTGGCCATTTTTACCTCCTCAAACTGAGTTTTATTGCTTTTCTTTGCTGTTTTTAGCCTCTTTTTACCACTTAGATTCTTTCTTTTGCAAAAGTAGCTTTTAACAGATTGTCTCTTTGGTCGAGCATGGTTGAGTAACTCTGGTGTAGAGCAGAAAACATCTGCTGCAAAAACTGTCACTGATATTCTGACACATTTGAGGTTATAGGAATGTTGCACTGTCTGCGATTAGAATATTGCAACAGGACATATTGCGATTTCATCTGATATGTGATCAATTGCCCAGCCCTGATTTTAAAAGAAATAGAAAGGAAAATGTTTTCCGTGAGAGCCACCCAAGTCGCGCGAACAAAACACAGAGGATGGAGGAGGGAAGTGAGATAACATGAGAGAAGCTGCTAAAGAAAAATGTGCCAAATGACACGGACACACGAGAGGATATGACTAAAAGGGAAGCAATGATGCACACAAATGCAGTAAAAAGAGATCTCAGAGGTGTGTTTGACGGGAAACACAGACCCAGTGTCATGCTTCGCCCCCAGTTGGGTGTCGTCTTCAGCTTCGAGCCCGGGTGATGGATGATGAGACACCAGTGGGAGACTGGCGAGGTGGGAACGGCTGGAGAATTGGAACTGAAGTCTGGGGGAGTCGTCTTTGCCATAAATTAAAACAGGACGGCGAAGGATTGAATAGCACACGTTGCTGTGTGTGTAGTTATATCTTTGCGAGGACTAAGAATAAAATAATCATACTGTTAGTCATTTTGTGGCCTAATCAGATTGAGTTTTACTTTCATGAGCAGATTTAATGTCAATTTTGTGGAGCTAGTTTCCCCTTTTTGTGCTCAGATTATCACATTGATGCAGGTTTTTGTGGTATTTTCATTTATAGAATTCTTTGTCAATTACTGATATAACTTTCCTGTGAAGTGATGTTTAAGGTCATCAGAATGCAAAAAGCAAAACATCATGAACGTCTGCATATAACTAAGAAAGGGTTCTTGCCAGTACAGAAGCAAAAAGGACTGTGTGTGTATGTGTGTGTGTGTGCGTGAGATGGAGATATAAGCGTAGCCGTGTGAATGATAACAGTCCGTGTGTATGCATTTGTGCGTGCTTGTCCATGCATGACTATCTGCGAGCATCGACTAGCATGTGTTTGGAATCTCATATTGCATCCAGATGTCACGGAAAATCAATTCAAGTCAAAGACAGCCAAACGTGTTTCATAAGGCTCGCAAACCCACAGCAGGTGCTGCCCCTTCCACAGCTCTCAGCAAAGGGCTGGCGCTCGGTAAGATGGGTGGAAAAATGAATGGATGTAATGAGTTATGTGAAGAGTTAAAGCAGCTCATTATTAGAGACTGGATAAGTCCACCGACTCAGACAGAGTGAAAAATCTCCCAGTGTCACACTGTAGGAAATTAATCCCTCGACTTGGTGAATTCAATAACAAAAGGACAAAATGGAGCTTCTTTGAAGTCTGTCTGAAAAATAATATATATCCCTCTTTCCTTTCATTAACAGTTCAAATCAATTTACATCCAAAATGATGATTGTGCACAGGCTCTGGCTTCACTGGCATAAATGTTTTGGACTTGTACAAGCGTCGCCTTTTGTTGGACCAAGTCATCATAAAGTTTTTGTTGTTGTTTTAAGATTTGTTTATTAACAAACCTTAAACTTCACAAGTGAATCCATCCTTAGTAAATAATAACAAAAAAAAAAAAGAAAATTAACTAGAGGGGAGACCCACATTCCCTTTCAGCAAACGCAGGATGCTGAAATGCTAGGTATCCCATATCAAAACAATGCTTTTCCTTGCAGGCAAAGCTCAGTGTCAAAATGCTGAGCAAATACTTGATGTTGAAATGCTAAGTCACAACCCTAACTTTAACATCTCCATTGCTCCATTGGAACAGAGCTGAACTGAGTGACACAGAGTCCTATTTCTTACATATCAATCTTAAAGGGACCTTCAGTTTTAAAGTACTCTCATCTCCTCCACCTATGATACCACCAAATCAAATCAAATCTTTATTTTCAAAGCACTTTTCATACAATAAATGTAGCACAAAATGCTTTCAATTCTATTAAAAACAATCCCATATGCAGAGGTAACTTTTCTAACAACTCCTGCTTAAAACCCCAAATATGCTGATGCTCAGCATTTTAACATGATAAATCTAAACATTGTATAATGTGTCAGAAAGAGAGAGAGAATTTTTTTTTGTAAGAGCACTCAAGTCTAGTGCCAATTCCCTTTCAATATATTTAATAACTACTTCCTGGTCCTTTGTGTAACTAATAACTAAACATGCACCGATAAACTGGCCTTGATCGGTATCGGCCTCGATTTCCTTAATTTTGGGGGATCGGTGATCGAAATCGATCTTCTCTGCCGATCTTCTTTACCTCTGCATAGGTCTGGAAGTCAGCCATCGTAGCTCTTTTGCTCTGCCAGAGTGATTCTTCAAGTTCATTCTTCAAATTTGGAAAATGAAAGACTAAAGAAACTGATATAATTTAGAAGTTTTACCAATATTCTAAACTTATAATTTATATTTGAGAGAATTACCTCATGTGCAGTTAAAACATCAAGTTTGTATTGTTTATTTTAATTTTTTGTTAATTTTTTTTTTAAAATAAAATAAGATTGGAACATTGAAAGTGTCTGCTGCCAGTTATGAAAAAAATGGGTACTGGCAAAATCGGCATCGGCAGGGCAGGCTTTTCAAAGATTGGTGATCTGTGATCGGCCAGAAAAATGTGATGGGTGCACCCCTACTAATAACATGAACAACAAAACAAGCAAAGAGGAGGAAAAAAAACATTGAAACAAACCCACAACTCTTCTCCCCAGTATGGCTCTTCATCAACTTTCATGTATCGTTATATATTTGTTTCCACACTTATTACCATTTAGCTTAATAAGGTAGATTGATTTTTTGACTGATCTTTTTCTGAAAGAGTTGCATTTTTATTTTGTTCATGCCCTAGTGAAGTTATTCCAAAGTTGTCAGCGAGACAAATCTGCTGAACTGGATATCTACGATTCCTTAAAGGTCCAATCTGCCTGTTTCAGCAGACATTTTTCTGAAAAGTGGAGCAGGTATAGAGGGAAAGGAAAGAATTTTCTCACTTCATTTGGGTTTGTGGACAGGCTGGGGATCCAAATTAATGTTAGAAAACCATTCAAAAGTGAATTTGGCATAATATGGGCCCTTTAAGTCAGCTTATTAAGCTTTATAAAATGATGTAATGTGGCACTTGTTGAGCGAAAAAATAAATAAACTCTGACCTGAAGGTATATGTATCTTTTGGAAGCCATTCATGGAGGAGAAAAATCCTCTGAAATAACAAGAAGTTGAAAGATAGAGCATCTGACATTCTCCAAGTTTTATTTCTACTACTCCAAATTCTTATTTCTTACTTTTAAATGTTTCTATGTTTATCTCAATTATGTCACAATCTTAATAAAAATAGATAAATAAAGAATAAATTTAAAAAAGGACAAGAAATGGGAAAGTTAAATAAGTAAACTGGAATTACACCAAAAAGCCAGAGATTAACCAGATAGTTTGTGCTGATACATTTTATTATCTTGTGGTCTGCAAATAATAACTTCTACTACAACTCCAAATTAATTGTGTCTTTTGTGGTATCTAATTCCACTGGTTACAAGTAGATAAATAAATGTGTGCTCTAGATTTATATTTCAAATCACTTTCTACACATTTAATTTAATAAAGTGACTCATGCAAGATTGATATCCATTCTTATCCTATTAGAGACACAGATATGGATTTTTAATTAGACAGATATGTAATTAGACTCTACATTGATTAGACATTGAACTTTAACTTGGTTTTAAAGCAACAGTACTGATGATATTTCTGTGTTTAAACTTTTAATTTGATTTAAACTTTGGTGCAGTCTTTCTATTACATTTTTTTAATGTGGTCATGAGTCAGTAATTTGTTCATCACAGTTTAAAATCAATAGCTACGAAAGCTTTAATCCATTCACGCAAAGTTATTGAAATTTCTCTTCTGGGCTTGATAAAGTTTTTTCACCTCATTTCATCACTGGGTGTTTGAATTCATGCTGTTTCAATCACTTCTCATTTCTGGGCAGACCTCTTGGACAGTGATAACCCTCTTTAATAAAGACGCAGTTGTTTCCTACAGAGGGCTTCATGGGAAAATCTCATAAAGAACGTTATATATGATGGGAGAAGTGTGATGTCTCAGTGATTTATGCTCTATGTTCCAGTCTACGTCTCAATCAAACTCATAACGGCTGCACATTCCCAAAGGTCCTTGTTACCAGTACAATCCCGTGACCCACATACAGGCCGGATGCACACGCACACAGAAACTCACTCATGGAGGTAAAGTAGGATCCATGTCTGACAAATTTATGAAAAATTTCTGCAACTTTAATAGTTTTCTGCGTGCCAACTATTTCATACCTCCAGTGTGGAATCATCTGTCAGTGCAAGCACAGCAGGATCCATTATACCAAATTTATATGACAAATAGTTTTTAGCAAAGGGAATAAAGTGAGAAGTAAGAGGATAGAAGAAAGAAATCTCTGCCGGAGAGAGGAAGAGAGTCAGCGAGGGACAGCGTCATCTGTCTTCTTTGGATCTTACAGCAGAGAAAATTTACTCAGGGTGCACAAAGAAAACACAATAAATTACGTGCTGTGGTCCTCGTTCATAACCCAGGATTATCATCCCCGATCCATACATCACATCGAGAGGGTCGTTTGCATTTCGCACACATGCTCAGCCATATGGATAAGGCTATGAATAAGGAAACACACACATTCAAGCAGTCATGTGGAGCCAAAAGCCATTAATCCACTCTGTGACTTGGAAGTGGTCCAAGAGGGCTTGTGTTTGTGTGTATCTAGGTGTCTGATGGTTGGGTACGAGCCATGAAGCAATCAATCCTCATGTACACTAATATGATTATTACTCTGTCTTTTGTAAATGCACCTCTGGGGGCTGTAACTTCAGCAAAGAGACGACAACAAAGTAAAAACT
>RPOG01002921.1:0-20055 GCA_008086565.1 Thalassoma bifasciatum
CCAATCACAGCACGTTTCATCCGTCCACTCAGGAGCCAATCAGCTTCAACCACCATCTAAGGGCTCGACCAATCAGAGGCGGAGACAGTTTTACACTTCGTCCAATCAGAGAGCAGCTGCAGGATTTACAGCGAGAGTTTGTCCACACACAGCTGCTCATTCTTTCCATCTGACTGTTCACACACACACACACACACACTCTCTGCTTTTAGACCTGAGGGTGTGTGTGTGAGTGTGTGAGTGTGTGTGTGTGTGTGTGTGTGAGTGTGTGTGTGTGTGTGTGTGTGTCTTACAGACAGAGCAGGAGGGCGAAGCCGGCGATGTACTCGTTCCTCTGAGCTCTGAACAGTTTCATGTGAATGTGCTCGATGGCCGTGGGATTGTTGGTCAGATCCACTTTCTCCGTCACGCTGTATTTCCTCACCTCACGAAACGCGTCTGCAACACACACACACACACACACACACACACACACACACACACACCAGAGAAAAACAGAACATTAAAACAAAAAGAATAATAAATGCAGGGGGAAAAAGTCAAAACATAAAGCAAAGAAAATGTATTTAAGACAGAAATAGACGAGTAACCACGACACTGTGACATTAAAAACCTTCACACTCTGAAAAACAACAAAAAAATAGTTTGAAAGAAATGAAAAAGGAAAGAAGAGAAAGAGAAAGAAAGACAGAAAGAAAGAGAGCAACAGCAAAAAATGAATAGAAGAGTGATAAAAAAAATCAAAAGTGGAGAAAAAACAACAGGAGGAAAAATATTGAAAAAGGAAAGAAGCAAGAAAGTGAGAAATAAGGAAAGAGAAAGAAAGAAAGCAGGAAAAAAAGAGTAAAAAGGAAAGAAAGAAATAAGGAAAGAATGAAGAAGGTAAGAAGGAAAGGAAGAGGGAAAATAGATTAAAGAAAGGAAAGAGTAAGAAAGTAAAAAGGAAAGAAAGAAGGAAATTAAAAAAAGGAAAGAAAGAAAGTAAAAAGGAAAGAAAGTAAAAAGGAAAGAAAGAAAGAAAGTAAAAAAAGGAAAGAAAGAAAGAAAGTAAGAAAGTAAAAAAAGGATAGAAAGTAAAAAAGGGAAAGAAAGAAAGAAAGTAAAGAAAGAAAGAAAGTAAAAAAAGGAAAGAAAGAAAGAAAGTAAAGAAAGAAAGAAAGTAAAAAAAGGAAAGAAAGTAAAAAAGGGAAAGAAAGAAAGAAAGTAAAGAAAGAAAGAAAGTAAAAAAAGTAAAAAAAGGAAAGAAAGAAAGAAAGAAAGAAAGAAAGAAAGGAGGAAACTAAGAAGGAAACTAAGAAAGACAGACAGACTAGAAAAGAAAAAAGAAAAACAAAAGAGTAGGAAAAGAAGAATAGATATAAGGAAGAAACTAAGAAAGAAAAAGATAGAGGAAGAAAGAAAGAAAGGAAATAAGTTACAGTGAAAGCAACAAAACGAAAGATGAGAAAAAATTAAACAAAAAGATCGAAACAGGAAGAAAAAAGAAAAAGAAAGAAAAGAAAAAGACTTTTTTGATCTTTCAGACTTTTTTCTGTGAATGAAAAAGATCAATTTACTGCACAATTAAGAAGATTAAACAAACACACACACACACACACACACACACACACACACACACACACACACACACACACACACACACACACACACACACACACACACACACACACACACACACACACACACACACACACACACACACACACACACACACACACACACACACACACACACACACACACACACACTCACACACACGTTCGTACCGATGAGCAGGAAGACCAGGATGGCGATGGCGACCATGAAGGAAGTGTTTCCGTACAGAGCGATCGTCTGAATGAGACGAGACTTAAAGATTTTATTCCACCTGAAAAAAACAAAAAAACAAAAACAAAAACATCAAACAGAAGAAAGAGGAGAAACACTGAGGCATGATGGGAAACCTGGAGCTGTGGCGCCATCTGCTGGTCAAGAAAAAAACTACAAAGAGAATAAAAACAATAATCACATTTCTCTGAAGCAACAAAAGAGAACGCTAGGAAAAATATCTGGGCTTTTATTTTGAAAGGGACCCTATACGCAGCAGGTTTTCAAATCTGTGCTTTTATTTTGAAGGAGGTTTCTCTGTTATTTCACAGTCTTAGATTATAATCTAGGACACAGGTAATAAAAATGTACAGAAACAGGAAATGACAGAATTTATTTGATAAAATTTAACATTAAATAACAAAATTTCAGGCAGAGTTTGTTTTATTTGTTTGTATTTTTCTAAAATTTGCTGAGTCAGTTAAGTTTGTTTAATCTGAACACTTTAAACTGCAAAAACTAAAATCTAATCAATCTAATTTTGTCTTTTATTTCCTAAAAATTGTGTTTTTTATTCTTTATATGAGCAACACTTGACCAGACTGACCAGAAAAATGTCTTATTTCAAAATATTTAAAGACAAAAATTACGTCTAAATTGCTTGAAACACGTAAAAAAAAAAATCTGACAACGTAGAAATTTTTTTTTCATAAATTCATTGTATTAAGAAATTATTTGAAGTCCCATCAAATTTTTTTTTTTACTCCATAAGCAGATTTTTTTGTCTTGTTTAAAGCAATTTCAATGACATTTTTGTCTCTAAAAATCCTAAAATAAGAAACTTTTCTGGACTGGTCAGTTGAATGTGGCTCATATTAAGAATAAAAAGGTAAATTTTATTAAAAATAAGACATAAACACTTGATTATATTTGAGTTTTTATAGTTTGGGTGAACATGAACTAAACTTGTTTCTGTCTGATTCATAAAGATCAAAAATCTTCACACAAATATAAAAATACTGACTCGTTCTTTTTCACATAAATGTTTTTCTCCTCTGTTTTGTTAGTGCTTTAATTAATGTGTGTTAATTTTTCTGTATCTGTGTGTGAGCGCAGACGTCTGTGAAAAAAAAAAGAGTTTGATGAAGATGAAACTTTTCTCTGTTTCTGCCACATGATATAAACAAAGACACTAAATATCTTTTAAAAATATTTATCATTGCTGCTAAGAAAGTTATCACCCGTAAATGGCTACAGGCGGAAGCACCTACAATACAAAACTGGATAGAAATTATAAAAGAAATTCATGAAATGGAAAAAATGACTTTTTTATTAAGATTAAGAAGAGATTTGTATATTTCAAGATGGGAAAAATTGAGACTTTATTTTGGAATAGTTGATGTGGAGGGTGAAAACAGAACCATTTAACATTTCATTAAATTAACATTAATTTATGAAAATAATGCACGAAACCTACGACTGTTAAACTCCTCGGCAACTGTGAACATTTCAGACCTGGCAACGTTTTTGATGTTTTTTGTCTTGTATCGGTTTTTAATTTTTCATGTTACTTTTCTTTTCTGTCTTTGCTGTTCATAAATGAAAAAATGGAAATAAACTCTAGGTGTTAAAAAAAAAAAACCTTTTCTCTGTTTTTCTCTGAGTGAATCCTGACGATGTTTCTGATCCAGAGACGTTTGAAAAATGTGTGTTTTAGTGTGTGTGTGTTTTAGTGTGTGTGTGTTTTAGTGTGTGTGTGTTTTAGTGTGTGTGTGTGTTTTAGTGTGTGTGTGTGTTTAAGTGTGTGTGTGTGTTATCAGAGCTGAACAGAGCGTCTCTGTGTGAGAAACTTGATCAAACCTCCTGACTGAGACTGAGACTGAGACTCTGATTCACTCAGAACAAAAACATCTCTGATCAAAGTTCAGACTTTAACTCAAACTGAGTCTGTGAGTTTGTCAGTGTGGACTTTTGAAAACAGGAAAACATGTTTTAACTCGAGCTGAACAATTTATCGTTTTCTGATCGAGATCCCAATTTCAACCATCGTGATCATGTGATCGTTAAAGCTGTGATTTTTTCCTGCTCCTGACTGACCCAGGATCTGTTATATCAGCTGTTTCACACACACCTGTCTTTGAGTGAGAGACTGTTGGAAAAATACTTTTTCCTTGGGATTGTTGTTGATTTTATTTTATTTAACTTGACACAATTAAGGATATTTTGCACGACATTATTTTTAAAAGTTAAGAGTCAAAGATAGCTCTTTCTGTTCTTCAGTTTTTAAAACTAAAAATACAATTTAAAAAGTCCGGTTTAGAAAAAGCAGGAATGGGTGTGAGGGATTTGAGAAAAGTCAAAATTCGACTATCTAAAAATCTTCTTAAAATTTTTTTTTTTGCCTTTTATCCTTTAATTTTGTATTTCTTATAATTTTGACTTAAATCTTAGAATTTTTACTTTTTGTATCAAAATTTCAACTTTTTATCTCAAAAACTGCCTTAATTTCAAAACATAGACTTTTATCATCTTAAAATTTTGACCTTAAATGAGAACGTTTGGACTTTTTTCCACATAATGTTAAATTAATTTCTTAAACTCTGGAAGTTTATTGACTTTTTGTCTCAGAATTTTGTCTTTATTCTCTAAATTTCCGCTTTTTATATTAAAATATTGACCTTTTATCCCAAAGTCTGAAACAATTCTTACCTTCAGTTTTTATTTTCATCCTCACATTAGAGTAAAAGCTTTTGATGTTTCAATGGTTTGATGTAATTTTCTGTCAAGTTTGTAAATGTTTCTGTAAATTGTGAAAATTTCACTAAAGTTTGATTTAAAGAAAACCGTGAATTGAATTGAAATCTCTGAATCTGCCAGAAAAATCGCAATTAGATCTTTTTCTAAAACCGTTCAGCCCGAGTTTTAATGTATGACAAGTGCTTAATAAATCAAGTTTTATTTTTTTGATAACAAGACGGTGAGAGCTCGTGTTTGGAAAGAGAATCAAGTTTTTCAGACAGATTTTTCCTCAACTTCATCCTGATAATAAAGACATTCAGATCCTCACGAATACAGAACAATGAACTGTTACAAAAGCACAGATTTTTCTCTACGGGCTTTTACATCCTACATGTTAAGTTAAAAAAGATCAATAAAATACAAAACAATTGAAACCAAAAACAAAGTTAAATGAGTGATAATGATAAAAAAAAGAACAATCAAGGAAAACAAGGAAAAAGGATTTTTCCCAACGATTTTACACTCAAGACGTGTTACTTACTTGAAGCACTTTGTCACTCACTCAGGTTTTACTTTAATGTCTAACTTCTTGCTTGTGTTGTACGTTGCTTTAGACAAAAGCTGCTAAATAAAATTGTAGAAGTGTAGAATTGTATATTACCAAACAGGAAATTTGAGAAACAGCAGATTTTCTTTTTTTTTTTCAAATCTAAGGAACAAACAGAAATAAACTGTTTTTGAATGTTCTGTTTTTTTTTATTCATAATTGAACGATTGATCATTGAAATATTTGTTCCTGTCTGTTGGTTTGTCTCTGAACTAGGGCTGCACGATATGGGAAAATTTTGCGATTGCGATTATGGTGAAGATTATTTTGATTTGATAAATGGTGTAACAGGGCTTTTTCCCTGATTAACAATAAACATGCAGAGTATTTTAGTATTGTATAATTAATTTGGAGTACGCATTTCTTAACTTAAAACATACAAGTATTAAGTAATTACAAATGATAAAGCTTTTACAGTACTTACAGTACAGTATAAGTATTATAAGTTTCGTTTTACGGTAGTTGACAGCTGCCGTTGGTGAGTAGTTTTTATCGGGGATATAAGAAACTTCAGGAAAGAGCCAAAAGGAGACTAAACCTTCTGAAGAAGAAGAAATAAATATTTTTATTTCTCTTTTTTACTTGGCTCCACCTGAAATTCTCTACTGTGCAGACTCTGGCTGCACAATGGCGGCTAGAGAAACGGGTTTTTTGGCTTCAAAAACGTAGAACGGTGACAGGAGGAGCCACGCTGTCCATTCTATATACAGTCATGGTTTGGCTCCAGGTGCACAGGTGAGCTCTGACCTCTTAGGTGAGATGAAGGGGATGCAGAGCAGCAGAACGAAGAAAACCTCGGCGTACAGGAAGGTGGCGACCGCCGTCCACTGCAGACTCATCGTCACACCTGAGGAGGAAACACGACACACACCTTTAACAACATCACACACACCTGAGAGCAGGTGAGGAAACACACCAACATCTTTCTGACTAAAAAAAAACAGAACAGCAAAACTGAAACACACTCAACAAGTTTGCAAAATAATCTTCTAGATCAGTGATTCCCAACCTTTTCCAACTCAGGACCCACCTTTGACCCAATAAGTACGGAGGATATTTTTATTTTTTTATCGAACCTTTATTTTACCAGGAGTTTTCTCATTGAGATAAAAAAATCTCTTTTATAAGGGAGTCCTGGTCAAGACAGCAGCACATGTTTCATAGTCAGCCATACAGTCAGTCACATAAGAACAATAACAAGAATTAAGTCAATAAAATGATAATAAAACAATTACTTTGTTTATATAAAATGCCTTGTTATTCGTAACAATGACCTGAAATGTAACAGCAACCCAAAATGTGATAAAAAAAAATGTAATAAACCTAAAATGTAATAACTTTTCAATAATAAAACAGATGCTGAGCCCAAAACATCAGAACTTTTTCCCCAAAATGTAACAACTTGTTACAATTCATTGTTAAGTTTCAGGTCATGTTACCTATTTGGCTGTAACACACCTTCTTAAAGGACTATTTTTATATATGAATATCTGAGCATTGCTAATTTCCTTTAAACAGGGCTGAGTTTTAACATTATTAACATTATTCTGTTTATTTGTATCTTGTTTTTACACTTCACTTGGACCAGACTTTTTTGGTGGAATTTGGCCCATTCGCAATACTTTCACGGCCCGCCGGCGGGCCGCGGACCACAGGTTGGGAACGGCTGCTTTAGATGATAAATGTTCATGTTTTAATCAAACCTGAGAATAAAACTGAATAAAAACAACACGTTAAAGAATGAATTCTTCTCTTTTAGTTTCTGGAGTTTGAACATGTGCAGACCTTTTCCTCACACACGTTAAACCTGTTTCCTCTGCACACACACACGTCGATGTAAATTCAATCTACACGCAGCAAAAAGGAGAGTGTGTGTGTGTGTGTGTGTGTGTGTGTTTGAGAGTTTCTGGGAAACAAGAACAAACTGCTCAGAAAGTGAAACCAATAAAAAAGAAAAAGGATTCGTCTCAGACTGGAGAAAGAATCTGGAAACATGTTTCTACAAAAAAAACATCCGAAGAAACGTCACATATACAGGCTTTAATCCTTTTCTCTGTGTTTAAACTGCTGATTAAATCAATTTGTTCTGTGTGTGTGTGTGTGTGTGTGTGTGTGTGTGTGTGTGTGTGTGTGTCAGAAAAGCTGTGTCATGAGCTGCAGAAAAAATATCTTTACAAAGACGTCACTTATTAAAGTCTCAATGTTAAAAATTCATCCTTAAAAAACAGAAAAATGTTCAAAAATATCACGAACTGGGACAAAATGTTTATAAAATGAGAACAAAAAAACTCAAAGCTACAGAAAAAAGAAAGAAATGGTAAAATATTCCCAATAACATGTTATTTTTAACAACAAATATAACAAAAACATCTAGATTTAAACAAAAGCTGTTTATTAAAGTGTCACAAATAAAAGAGGAAACACTGAAGACTTTTCTAAAACTGATTTAAAAAAAGCGTCTTTAAAAACTTTGTTGTGTTTCATGGTTAAAGAAATAAAGATTTATTGACTGATTGATCATATTTTTGATCAGCTGATTGTGACATCACGCTGACACATCCTCATGTTTTTTTCCTCTGTGGGTGTTTGTGGTTTATTTTTCCTATTTAAAGACTTTTTTTAAGGATATGATACAATAATAAACATCCCTGAAAAACTCAAACAGGAACAGAAAGAACGCATTAAACAAAAACTTAACACTAAATTAATTTCTGTTTAGTCTCTTTACAATAAATATTTCTGCACTTTTTTTTATCATGTTGAATTTATCATGTCAGTTACAACTGTAAATGTTGCTTTTACTGTTAAAAGACGAGACAATAATCCATGTTTTAATGTCCAATAATGATTATTTCACCAAAAACCTCCTTGATTAAAGTTTGTATGACTCCTTAAATTATCTGCATTTTA
This sequence comes from Thalassoma bifasciatum, assembly GCA_008086565.1. Classification (NCBI taxonomy): domain Eukaryota; kingdom Metazoa; phylum Chordata; class Actinopteri; order Labriformes; family Labridae; genus Thalassoma; species Thalassoma bifasciatum. Next base: position 8,063 of record RPOG01002921.1, read on the forward strand.
CTATTAAAACTTAAATATGCTTGAATTTTGTTGTGAGACACTTGAAAATTATAAAAAATACGAATAAATGTTCATGAAAGCATGAATGTTGATAATAGAAACTGAAATAAAACAGTCAAAATGCTCCAAAACATTATTTTCTTTTTCTGAGTCCTTAAATTATCAGCATTTCACTCTTAATTCTTGAATAAATATTAATTTTCTCGTTAAGCACTTTGTAAATAAAGTTTATAATAATATAATGAGCATAATTTAATAAAAAATAATAATAAATGTACATGACAATATAAATATAAATAATATAAGCTGAAATAAACTAATAAAATCAAACAGAAATGGAAACTTTAAGAATAAAAATTCGTCACTTTGGTGATTTTTTAACACATGGATAAATAAAACCACATTATTGTCAGATTTGATCATAACTGATCTTTTTCTGAGTCCTTAAATTATCAGCATTTTACTCTTAATTCTTGAATGAATATTAATTTTCTCATGAAGGACTTTGTAAATAAAGTTTATAATAATTTAATGATCATAATTTTGATAAAAATGATAATAACTGTACATGAAATATAAATAATATAATAATAATAAGTAAATATAAATAATACAAGCTGAAATAAACTAATAAAAACAAACAAATGGAAACTTTAAGAGTAAAAATTCGTCACTTTGGTGATTTATAACACGTTTTTGTTTTCTGGTTTGCAAAATAAGAGCATACTATTGTCAGATTTGATCATAAATTAATTTTTTACTTTTTAAATCAAATAAAAAACAAACATTTACAAACATCTGTCAGTTTTACAGTGAAGCTACATGTTAATGCTACAGCAAAAACTGTCTTTTCCTCCAAATTGAGTCATTTTAATCGATTTAATACTCAGTTATATCAATAAATCTGTTTAAATTCTCATCATGAGTGGATGGCCTGGGTTTGATTCCTGCCTGTGGCCTGTTTCCCGCATATCATTCCCAACTCTCTCCCCCTTTCCTGCTCTATCCAATTTAAGGCAGAAAAAAAACACAAAAATATCTTAAAAAAAAAAAAAAGTAATAATAATAATAGTAATAATATAATGAGCATAGTTTTAATAAAAAATAATAATGAATGTACATGACAATATAAATATAAATAATACAAGCTGAAATAAACTAATAAAAACAAACAGAAATGGAAACTTTGGTGATTTGTAACACGTTATTGTTTACTGGTCTACAAAATAAGACCATTTTATTGTCAGATTTGGTCATAAATTAATATTTTTACCTTTTAAATCAAATAAAAAACATACATTTACAAACATCTGTCAGTTTTACAGTGAAGCTACATGTTAACGCTACGGTAAAAACTGTCTTTTCCTCTTAAATTGAGTCATTTTAATCGATTTAATACTCGGATTTAAAGATAAATATGTTTAAATTCTCTTGGTTTTAACTTGTTTAACTCCAAAGAAAAGTCCGGGCTCCGTCTATTTGCTGGTTTTTCCTCACGCCCCTTTATAAACAGCGGTAGCACCTTAGCCTGAAGGCTCCGTCTATTTCCTGGGAACATGTTTTTGGTTCAGAACTTAAGTAGCAACGACGTTAACATGACACAGCTTTAAATCAAACACTCACCTTTAATTATTCTCGAGCTCAGAGAGAAAAACTGAAGCTGTTTCTGCTTCCGGTGAAAAAAGCGCTGTTAGCCTGTTAGCATCACTGCCGTTTATCAACAGTTTCTGCTTCCGGGGTTTAACGCCAGCTCACCCGCAACGTAGCAGCTGATTGGATAAACGTGACGGAAGGGGGCGGGGTCTGAATGTGACAGCGTGTGTCATCATCCGCAGTGCGACGTCATCAGATCCAACAAAACAAGAAAATAACAGTTAAAGTGATTTAAAAAAGTTCTTTGAAAATGGATAAAAACATATTTCTGAGAGAAGAATTATGTTTTCTAACAGATTTCAGTAGTTGACCAACATTTCAAAGTTTTTAGGTTCATTATTTTTTAGTATTTTTAATTTGAGCACCCAAAAATGTCAGGTGGTGCAACCAAATATATGAAAATATATTTATATGTTCCTGTTATTTTTTCTGTNCCACCTGACATGGAAATTGTTCCAGTCACCAATGAAGTGAAAAAACCTTTTTTATCAGTATTTCAGAGAAATCTACAAACTTTTCCACTTGGTCACAAATGTCATTTGGGCTCCTCTGGCTGATGCAGTTTCCTGTTTCCTGTTTTATTCTCTTCACTTTAAAATAAAAGTCTAATGTTACGGTTGCACCACCCTGACATTTGACAAGGTGAAAATTACGGGACAAAAGTTTTTTACATTTCTCAACAGCTTTAAAATTCTTTTTATTTTGCAAAGAATGTTTTATTTAAAAAGGTTCAAGCATAAAATAATGCCACTGTATTTTTAATTTCCATTTACAATAACTGACATTCAATTTTTAGAGTTTAATTACTGTGGATACTTGTCAGGACGGTTGCACCACCTGACATTTTGGGGGTTTGAGGAACCAAAACACAAAAAAACATGTTATATTTTAATAGTTTAAAGATGTGTTCAAATAACACAGGTTTCATAGAATAAAGAAATACATGTGATGAAATACTCAATTCATGATGGAAGGAAATATTACACTCAGACACAAAAAAGGGGACGTCACCTCATTGACCCTATTACAGTGTAAATATCATGTTTCTTGTAGTAAGTGTCCTGAATAATAATAGAAAAAATAAATAGAAATTTAAAAAAAGCAAACTCTTCTTTTCCCGGTTCATACATGATTAAAAAAAATAAGATGTGACTGACATTAGTGAAGAGCAGAGGTGAAAGTAGAGTTAAATTCTTGCTGGTACTAAACCTTCAAGTCCATTTCTGCGGGTTTAAAAAAAAGAATGAAACTTTTGCTTATTTTAGATTTTTTTAGATGTTTTTTTTTTTTTTTTTTGCCCCTATAGTCTGTAAATTTTGAGATAAAACATCAAAACAACAAAACAAAGAAATGTATCAGAAAAATTAACAAACAGTTCCTTATTTCACGCTGTCATAAATAACTGCTGAGTAATAGCAGCTGATTCTCAGGCTCTGTGACATAAAAGAAGTGTTTTTTTTCAAATACTGAACTGTCATAGTTATGAAAATCTACTATCTAACAGTTCAGTTGTTTGACCAGCAGAGGGAGACATTGTTTGTATAAAGGATCTTTGTGCTTCATGTAAACAGTGCAGAGGCTACAAAGATCTTTAATCACAGACGGAGGACTCACTCTGATTTATTTTACCTTTAACCAAATAAACATTCAGCACTCTCTCTCTCCTTCATTTACTGATTATATAAATACAGATAATAAGATATTATGATTAAAATGGTCTTTATTTATTTATTGATCATTTTAACCTTCATTACTGAAAAAAATATTTTTTACATTTTTACATTCAGCTGACATTTAAGTTATTGTATTCAATTTTTCATCCTCTAAACTGTAGATATGTTAATTTAAATCTTTGTGTAAATATATATATATCATGATTTAATTTTTTTTCATTCTTTTTTGAACACAATTATGAGTGTGTATGTACGATACAAAAATATAGTGCAAATTTTACAAATATAAATTCACATAACTTCAAAAAACAAATACACAAGTATATAATTGTAGTAAAATAAGAAGTTAGAGCAATGACAAAAAATAATAATGATAATAAATAAGTAAAATATAGGTGTAAAAAAAATATATATGTATATGATGATTTAATTTTTTTGTATATTGAGTGTGTATCTGTTTTTTATTTCTTATACTGTTCTAAATTACTGATTCTTAGAATTGCCGATATAACAACAAGATTTCCCAGTTTTTTATGTCACTGTATTTTCATTGAGGCTTTATACGCACAAAACGCAGCTTTATCATTAATCACATTTCACTTTCATGGTTGCATCTTGAGGTTAAACAAATGTGTTAACAACTAAAAATGTATTAAATGAGATATACACACAGGAAAGGAAAAAAAGGAAGTAAATTTCCCAGTTTAGCATCAATAAAGTATTTTTATTCTATTCTATGGGCAGCAGCAAAAACACAAAGTTACAGACACAAAATACAAAAACAGACGAACATTATGGGTTAAAATAGCAAAAATCAGCGAAGAACATTATATGTAATAAAAGATTATAAATGAATAAATAAATAAATTGGTCATTAAATTAAGCAAAAAAAGGAAATAAACCATAAAAACAAGTTGAGTGAAGGAAATAAAAAGAAATAATATATAAGGGAAGGAAACAAGGACACAGGACACAAGGAGAGAAAAATTCAGGAAAGGAAAAAAAAGATAGGTAACATTTTAGAAAAGAAGACAAGGACACAAGAGAGTGAAAGAGGATGGTAAACAAGGGAAATCAAAGAATAAAAGAAAGGAAACAAGGGAACAAATCTATGAAGAAAGACAAGAAAGGATGGAAGAAAAGGAGAAAAGGAGCAAAAAATAGAAACAAGGGGTGACAAATTAAATATAAATACACTTTTCTCACTGTACAGACACAAAAAGAGGCTGTAAAGATAAAAAACAACACACACACACACACACACACACACACACACACCTCTAAATCACACATTGAACCTTGTTAAAAGCTTTTTCCTTCTGTCGTCAGGCAGATCAGAGGCAGACCAGGGCAGCGAGGATCCTGATTGGCTGATGGCATTTTCAGACCGGCCAATAGAAACGAGGATAGAGAGAAATTTTTTAAAAAACGCAGCAGAAGCAGAAAAGTGAGGGATGAATAAGTTATAACACACACACACACACACACACACACACACACACACACACACACACACTCTGTGGACAGGTGTGTGTGTGTGTGTGTCAAGATGACTCAGTCTGTGACATCACTGGTGGTTAACCACTGTATAAGAGCGTCATAGACCGACAACAACCAATCAGAAACCTCCTTCCCTGGTTTTTAAAATTTCTTTGACACTTTATTTCCCTTCTAAAATTATTTTTTCTTGTCCTCCATTTTTTTATATTACATTATAAATACAGTAAAATAGAGTATCCAGGATTATTGCACAAAGTGACTTTTTTTTTTAATCTGATCAGGACATAAACTTTATTCTAAGTGAACTTTAAAATTCCAAAAAACTTAATTCATCCCCAAGAGAAAAAAAGTTTTTTAAAAAAAGAAACTGCACAAAGTTCAGTGTTATACTGTGAATTTAGTTTACTGTGTCAAATGATGAAAAAAAACATTGTTTGGATACTACAATACCAAAAATACTGAAATAATTCATTATAAAGTACTTAACAATAAAAGTCGAAAACACTAAAAGACACAAAAATAAAATAAAAAATAAAAACACCCAAAGACTCAGTCATAAAAAAATAAAGAATACCACAAGACGCAATAATGATATAATAAAATCAATTAAGTACTTAACAATTAAACACTATAAATACTAAAAAACTTAAAAGAAAAATATTTAACAATAAGATAAAAAATACCGAAAAGTCTGAAATTCTGAAATACTTCACAATAAAATTCCAAAAATACTGAAACATGTAATAAAAGAAAACTGAAAATACAGAAAAACACAATTCTGAAATAATAAAAATACTATATTACTTTACGGTAAAATACTGAAATACTGTTGTACTTAATAAAAATACAGAAATCAAAATGCTTAAATACTACATAATGTTCTATTTAAATTCCTGGTACACTTAATAAAATACCAAAAATACTGAAGTACTCACTAAATACTAAAACTGTTAGAATACAGCTGTTTGTGTGATGTGTTTTAATTTTTTAAAGGACTAATATTCACTGAAGAAAATGAAGTTTATTTAACATGGAGCTCTATGGGACTGACTCACTGCTGGAGACAGACTCTAGTGGACACTCAGGGAACTGCAGGTTATTTAACATGGAGCTCTATGGGACTGACTCACTGCTGGAGACAGACTCTAGTGGACACTCAGGGAACTGCAGGTTATTTAACATGGAGCTCTATGGGACTGACTCACTGCTGGAGACAGACTCTAGTGGACACTCAGGGAACTGCAGGTTATTTAACATGGAGCTCTNATAAGATAAATAATTTGATGTTAAAATAACATTTCACATTATTACATTGGTTGTACCACCTGACATGGAAATTGTTCCAGTCACCAATGAAGTGAAAAAACCTTTTTTATCAGTATTTCAGAGAAATCTACAAACTTTTCCACTTGGTCACAAATGTCATTTGGGCTCCTCTGGCTGATGCAGTTTCCTGTTTCCTGTTTTATTCTCTTCACTTTAAAATAAAAGTCTAATGTTACGGTTGCACCACCCTGACATTTGACAAGGTGAAAATTACGGGACAAAAGTTTTTAAACAAAACAAACAAATTTATCAGAAAAATTAACAAACAGTTCCTTATTTCACACTGTCATAAATATCTGCTGAGTAATAGCAGCTGATTCTCAGGCTCTGTGACATAAAAGAAGTGTTTTATTAAAATACTGAAATGTCATAGTTATGAAAATCTACTATCTAACAGTTCACCCCTTTGACCAGCAGAGGGAGACATTGTTTGTATAAAGGATCTTTGTGCTTCATGTAAACAGTGCAGAGGCTACAAAGATCTTTAATAACAGACAGAGGACTCACTCTGATTTATTTTACCTTTAACCAAATAGACATTCAGCACTTTCTCTCCTTAATTTACTGATTATATATATACAGATAATGAGATATTATGAATGAAATGGTCTTTATTTATCTATTGATCATTTTAACCTTCATTACTGAAAAAAAAAACATTTTACATTTTTACATTCAGCTGACATTTAAGTTATTGTATTCAATTTTTCATCCTCTAAACTGTAGATATGTTGATTTAAATCTTTGTGTAAATATATATATCATGATTTAATTTTTTTTATTCTTTTTTGAACACAATTATGAGTGTGTATGCACAATACAAAAATATAGTGCAAATTTTACAAATATTAATTCACATAACTTCAAAAAGCAAATATACAAGTATATAATTGTAGTAAAATAAGAAGCTAGAGCAATGAAAAAAATAATAATGATAATAAATAAGTAAAATATAGGTGTAAAATATATATATATAGATATGATGATTTAATTTTTTTGTATATTGAGTGTGTATCTGTTTTTTATTTCTTATACTGTTCTAAATTACTGATTCTTAGAATTGCCGATATAACAACAAGATTTCCCAGTTTTTTATGCCACTGTATTTTCATTAAGGCTTTATACACACAAAACGCAGCTTTATCATTTATCACATTTCACTTTCATGGCTGCATCTTGAGGTTAAACAAATGTGTTAACAACGAAAAATGTATTAAATGAGATACACACAGGAAAGGAAAAAAAGGAAGCAAATTTCCCAGTTTAGCATCAATAAAGTATTTTTATTCTGTTCTATGGGCAGCAGCAAAAACACAAAGTTACAGACACAAAATACAAAAACAGAGGAACATTATGGGTTAAAATAGCAAAAATCAGCGAAGAACATTGTATGTAATAAAAAATTATAAATGAATAAATAAATAAATTGGTCATTAAATTAAGCAAAAAAAGGAAATAAACCATAAAAACAAGTTAAGTGAAGGAAATACAAAGAAATAATATATAAGGGAAGGAAACAAGGACACAGGACACAAGGAGAGAAAATTCAGGAAAGGAAAAAAAAGATAGGTAACATTTTAGAAAAGAAGACAAGGACACAAGAGAGTGAAAGAGGATGGTAAACAAGGGAAATCAAAGTATAAAAGAAAGGAAACAAGGGAACAAAACTATGAAGAAAGACGAGAAAGGATGGAAGAAAAGGTGAAAAGGAGCAAAAAATAGAAACAAGGAGTGACAAATTAAATATAAATACACTTTTCTCACTGTACAGACACAAAAAGAGGCTGTAGAGATAAAAAACAACACACACACACACACACACACCTCTAAATCACACATTGAACCTTGTTAAAAGCTTTTTCCTTCTGTCGTCAGGCAGATCAGAGGCAGACCAGGGCAGCGAGGATCCTGATTGGCTGATGGCATTTTCAGACCGGCCAATAGAAACGAGGATAGAGAGAAATTTTTAAAAAACGCAGCAGAAGCAGAAAAGTGAGGGATGAATAAGTTATAACACACACACACACACACACACACTCTGTGGACAGCTGTGTGTGTGTGTGTCAGGATGACTCAGTCTGTGACATCACTGATGGTTAACCACTGTATAAGAGCGTCATAGACCGACAACAACCAATCAGAAACCTCCTTCCCTGGTTTTTTAAATTTCTGTGACACTTTTTTTTCCCTTCTAAAATTATTTTTTCTTGTCCTCCAATTTTTATATTACATTATAAATACAGTAAAATAGAGTATCCAGGATTATTGCACAAAGTGACTTTTTTTTAATCTGATCAGGACATAAACTTTATTCTAAGTGAACTTTAAAACTCCAAAAAACTTAATTCATCCCCAAGAGAAACAAAGTTTTTTAAAAAAAGAAACAAACTGCACAAAGTTCAGTGTTATACTGTGAATTTAGTTTACTGCGTCAAATGATGAAAAAAAACATTGTTTGGATACTACAATACCAAAAATACTGAAATAATTAATTATAAAGTACTTAACAATAAAAGTCGAAAACACTAAAAGACACAAAAATAAAAAAAAATAAAAATACCCAAAGACTCAGTCATAAAAAATAAAGAATACCACAAGACGCAATAATGATATATTAAAATCAATTAAGTACTTAACAATTAAACACTATAAATACTAAAAAACTTAAAAGAAAAAAAGCAAAATACTTAAAAATACTGTAAAGTCTGAAATTCTGAAATACTTCACAATAAAATTCCAAAAATACTGAAACATGTAATAAAAGAAAACTGAAAAGACAGAAAAGCACAATTCTGAAATAATAAAAATACTAAATTACTTTACGGTAAAATACTGAAATACTGTTGTACTTCATAAAAATACAGAAATCAAAATGATTAAATACTATATAATGTTCTATTTAAATTCCTGGTACACTTAATAAAATACCAAAAATACTGAAGTACTCACTAAATAGTAAAACAGAATACAGCTGTTTGTGTTTTAATTTTTAACATGGAGCTCTATGGGACTGACTCACTGCTGGAGACAGACTCTAGTGGACACTCAGGGAACTGCAGGTTATTTAACATGGAGCTCTATTGCAGCCAGTAGGAGGCGCTCTTCTTTCTAAATGTTGTTCGCTCTGAAAACTGTCGTCTCCTCCAACAGATTTATGTTTCAGACTCATCGATCAGCTGCAACATTAAACCCTGTGTGTGTGTGTGTGTGTGTGTGTGTGTGTGTGTGTGTGTGTGTGTGTGTGTGTGTGTGTGTTGTTATCAGTGCTGTGCAGCCCCCCTGATCCTGGCAGAGCTGAGTCGGTTCACGCAGGGGGTAATGTGTCCTTCTGCTGGTGTGTGTGTGTGTGTGTGTGTGTGTGTGTGTGTGTGTGTGTGTGTGTGTGTGTGTGTGTGTGTGTGTGTGTGTGTTTCTGTCATGCACGTACCTATTTTGCTAATCCCTTTATGTCGGTACTCCTCCTTCTTTCTTACCTGACACCTCCTCTCTTTCTACATCCTCGTCTCTTCTTTACTTTCTCTTTGTCTCATTTCCCTTCCTTTCTTCCTTGCATCACTTCCTTTCCTTTGCTCCCTTTTACTCCAGTCTCTTTTTCTCCTCCCAGCTATTTTCAATGCTACAAAGATAAAAAGATAGAAACATTTAAATAAGGAAGCAACGTAGTTCAGGAAAAGATGGATAAAAGTCTGAAGAGGATTTATAAAACCCTCAATAAAAACAGAAAACAATGATTTATAAAACCTGTTTGACCTCAATTCAACTGAATCTACTACAAAATAAGATTAATGTTCCTAAAAATCTGTGACAGGTGGAAAAAAAGTCTGTTAAAGTTGCTGAAGCTGTCAACAACTGCGTGAGCAAATAGTCCAACAGTTTAGGAACTTTGGGCCTCATTCAGGAATAAATGCGTAGAAATGTTCTTACTCCCCGCACGAAATGAGAAAATACGCAAAATCAGCGTCGGATTCATGACACGTGCAGCAGCTGTTTCTGTTCGCTCCAGCGTATATTAGCGAATCAGAATCATTCTGAATCCACAGGCATGTTCCTGCATCCTGAAATTAACATAAACCACGCCCCAATTCATCCATATAAGGACATCTGTTCAGAGGTTCAGGAGGAGGAGCAGTCTTCCTTTAGGTCCTCATCATCAGTGTCAACCTCACAGCTCGTTCTCTCGGTGTCTCAGAGACTCGTCTGCAGACGTGTACGGAAGAGGATCAGGGCCACTAAGAAAAAAAAAAATTCCAAAAAAACTAAAGTCAGAATTCTGACTTTTTTTTTTTTTTAAGTTTTTTTTTTTTCCCAGTGGCCCTAATCCTCTTCCGTAGAATTCTGACTTTTTTCTCAGAATTCTGAGTTTAAAGACAGAATTCTGAGTTTAAAGACAGAATTCTGAGAAAAAAAATCAGAATTCTGAGAAAAAGTCAGAATTCTGACTTTTTTTTTTTTTGGAATTATTTTTTTCTCAGTGGCCCTAATCCTCTTCCGTACAGACGCTCGTCCTGACCGGAGATAAATGATCAGCTGATTCTCCTGGTGCTGTGAGGGAGATCGTACCGTGTATCCGTGACATAAATAACACATTAAAACAGCTGCTGGATATTTTTACAAACAGGTAAATAAATCTGAGTGAACAGCTGAGCTGTGTGTGCGTCATTTACTCAGAAAATGTTAAAAAATCATAAGAAGACGCCAATTATTTTACGTCTTCATTCAGTTTGAACAACTTTATGAAACTGTTTGTCAGAGCAGTCGATGATTTAATCAACATCAAATAATGTGACATTCTGATATGAACATGATTTTATTTTTAATCTAAACTAAGTATTTTATTCCAGTTTCAATATTATAAACATGATGAAGACAAAAATGTGTCAGTTTCATGGTTATTCCATAAATTTAGCCAATGCACAGTTTTTATTAATGAATTCTATTTAAGGCTTTTTTATTTTACTGAAACATCAAAATTTTACAATACAAAAATCACTTTTCTCAGACACAAAATTCAATATATTTGTCGACTAGTAAGTAATAAACACGCATGAGTACCAGACTCCTCCAAGATGTAAACAAGTGTTTCATTCTTCTTTAAGTCCATTCTTTTGAAACTACTTAGTGTCCAAACACGCAGTTTGCAACGTACGCATGATTTAGGCACGAATTTGTGCGTACGAACGTTTTGTGAATGAGGCCCAATGAAACCAAGACTCATTCTGCTCCTGTTACAACAGTGTGGCTCCGTAGTAGAAGAGTGCAGCTACTAGACTGACCTGCTTGCAGTCCAGACCTGTCTCCCACTAAAAATGTGTGGAACATTATGAAGAAGAAAAATACAACAACAGAAATAAAGGAATGAAAGGAATTAAGATAGAGAGAGAGGGGTCAATGAGGTGACGTCCCCTTTTTTTGTGTCTGAGTGCAATATTTCCTTCCATCATGAATTGAGTATTTCATCACATGTATTTCTTTATTCTATGAAACCTGTGTTATTTGAACACATCTTTAAACTATTAAAATATAACATGTTTTTTTGTGTTTTGGTTCCTCAAACCCCCAAAATGTCAGGTGGTGCAACCGTCCTGACAAGTATCCACAGTAATTCAACTCTAAAAATTGAATGTCAGTTATTGTAAATGGAAATTAAAAATACAGTGGCATTATTTTATGCTTCAACCTTTTTAAATAAAACATTCTTTGCAAATAAAAAGAATTTTAAAGCTGTTGAGAAATGTAAAAAACTTTTGTCCCGTAATTTTCACCTTGTCAAATGTCAGGGTGGTGCAACCGTAACATTAGACTTTTATTTTAAAGTGAAGAGAATAAAACAGGAAACAGGAA